>JABCKH010000004.1:0-156225 GCA_018851285.1 Lyophyllum semitale | reverse complement strand
CGTCCTCCTAGTTCGCTCTACGCGTTCCAGGTAATATGATCAGTTGTCATCTATCATCTTCCCTGACACTGAGCTTCGCTCTACGCGTTCCAGGCCGACACTGTTGGCCTCTCTCCTTTCATCTCAAATGGAGGAAGGAGCGCAACCGCTCCCAGGACTTCGGAACAACTTATGATCGGGTGGTGGAGAGTCAGCAGCCTCGACAGAGTGTAGTAAGATATCCATTTGATCAAAGCCTGAACTTGTCAAACTCATCATTAAACTTGCAGGCCTGGAGGACATCATCCCCACCTTCCTTCAGAGTGAATGTATGTATTCAATCGCTTTTGTATTCAAAGTTTGCTTAAGTATCAACAATAGGACAGTAGGCCGTGGAGTGGGTGCCCGATTCATCCACCGATTGACTGGGAAAAATCCCCGACTAAACTGCAAGCCCTTCTTAAATCCTTCCAAATGGAAGAGCTTATGCCTCTGTTCCTCGAGGCGCACGTCAGGAGCAATGAGGAATTCATTATCCTCAAGGAGCTGGATGAAGAACAGCGGATCTTACTGTTTGATCAGCTGGAACTCCCATATGTCAGGCCATTCCAGCGCTGGATGCTTGATGTCATCCTGCGGCGCCTTGAAACACTGGACTGATTATACCATTTCCTACTTTCCACCAAGGGATACTTCTGTCAGGTACTATATCTTCTTCTTGGTCTTATCAAGGCAGTGGTTCCAGCTGTTCACCTGCCCATAACTTTGTCTCATTGCACTCTCTGTCATGTATACATGTATACCTGGTTGTATACTTACGATTTAAGTACATACTCATGGGACTTATATTTTGCTGTGGATTTGTAAATTGCAACGCATACCTGGTCTCCACAGCCTCAATAGTCGAATACCAACCAAACACCATATTGCGGTATGTAAGAAGCTGATTCTATTCAAGGGCGCAGTCAGAGAGAACTGGCAGAGTAGTACTTCTACTGTTTGGGATCCTATGAAAGGTAGTAAACTAAAGGAGTAACCATGTTGTAGCGAGAGAGAGAAGAAGAAGAAAAATGTGGATGTGAGGCATAAAATGTATTCATTCTGAATGGCGTGTTATTGGAAGTCTTCGTCACAGCATAATAGCGGAAGAAAGGAAAAATCAGGACCGCGCGCGAAGGCAGATCAAAGGTCCTCGTCGTCATCAGGGAGGGGAACGGCCTCGGCCTAAAAAAACGAAATTAAATGACAAACTTCATCTATGGATTTTGTGGCGACGTACCCGTTTCAACTCTGCCTCGTAGATGGCCATCAGGTTGGCATCGACAGCGACCTCGGCGGGGGCGAGGGCGGGAGCAGCGACAAACTCTAGCGTAGGGTTTCTGAGAAAAGATGTTAACGATCTGCCAAGACAGGTCTACGATAAAAACGTACCCAACGAGCTTCCTTGCCAACCAGAGGAAAGGCTTCTCGAAATTGTAGTTGGACTTGGCAGAGATCTCGAAATACTGAAGGTTCTTCTTCCGATGGAATGTTACGGCGCCGGTCTTGACTTTTCGTTCCTGTCGCCAGGTAAGCGGTAGAATCAGGAAATCGATAGGGGTGGGACACGATACATACCTTAACATCGACCTTGTTTCCGCAGAGCACGATGGGAATGTTCTCGCAGACGCGCTCAAGATCGCGATGCCAGTTGGGCACGTTCTTGTACGTGATTCTCGATGTCACGTCGAACATGATGATGCCACACTGGCCCTGGATGTAGTAACCATCCCGAAGCCCACCAAACTTCTCCTGACCTGCAGTGTCCCAAACATTGAAGCAGAGGTTTCCAAAGTTGGTCGTGAATTGCAGGGGATGGACTTCAACACCGAGCGTAGCTGTATAGACAAAGTTCAAAAATCAACATCGCAGCGATGAGGGCAAAACACGCCCCGGACGCGACCAAGAAGGTCAGATGATGAAAACTTACCGATGTATTTCTTTTCGAATTCACCAGTCAAGTGGCGCTGTAAGATGGGTTGAGATCAGGACGTGATCTGGTTCGACCGTTGGCGATGAGTCTCACCTTGACGAAAGTGGTCTTTCCAGTGCCACCATCACCGACTGCAGCGCCAGAATACAGATCGTAAATGGTATGGAAAGTTTAGGGGGTTTGGTCGAAGAATTTGGTGCGAGACAAAGAGAAATTGAACATCGATGAAGAAAAGCGGAGGGAGAGATTGCGCTGAAAATTAAGCGCTGAATGTAACTTGAGCAGAAAAAAAAAGACGGACCAAGGACGAGCTTGAAAGTGGGGACACTAGGTGTGGCGGTTTGGTCGGCCATTTTATATATGATTTTGGAGAGATTGAGTAGATGGGTGAGGTGAAAGAGAGAGTCAGATATTAGATAAGGTTTGGCTGGGTAATCCCGGATTGGAAAACGGTTCCGAGTCCGGTGGCTTTGACTTGAGCTGACTTCTAGGGTCTTTTTTTGCTATATTGCATGTACACCTTGGCTTGCAGTATAATCCAGTGGTGGCAGAGTAGTACGCAGCATTATAATTCCACGCTGACTGATACATACTGTGATAATGATAGATATCTCGGCCGAGTGATATAGCTGCGCTGGACGTTCCTCGCTCTCTGACGAGTTCCCTGACCCTCAACATAGCTGGCAACAGTTGAAGATGAAGAAAAGTACTTATCAAAAGGTGCACCTGGGTCCTGCAGCGTCATGACCCGATTGTTATACGACGTTATGATCCGGTGTCAGTGCTTATGTGACTCGAACGCAGGCACCACAAACACTTGGTGATGCAAAACGAACATCACTTTCCAAAGCTGAGCTAGGAGGATGTACGGAGTACGATTTGAACGGATGGGTGTTGGACGGGTGGTCCAGGATAGAGGGACCCAGGGTACCTGAAGGAAGGTACACAATCGGTTCCTATGCCGGCGGTTCGGCTTCTCGGCTAACGGCTTGATTAGTGTAATCCCGATCGCGAAGTTCATCCGAGTCGTAAAAAGACACCACTCAAGGACGTCAGGCGGGTGCTTCACTGTTCCTGCCCAGTCATCCCGCAGTTGACTTACATGTCGTCCTCGACAGCCCCCAGAGACACAGGTCATGTCAAGCCAGACACAAAGAACAAGCCAGGCGCATCCTGGAAGGAGGATGAACAACACCTTGTCCCAAAGAACCGCTTATCAATTGTGCGCTCAGCTTGGTACGATTTACCTGCAACCGTACTCACTTGTTCTACCCAGGTGTTCATTGGGTTAATGGCCTGTGTTTTCCTGGCTGCCCTCGATCAGGTTCGCGTCCAAGCTATCACCTCTTCCTGCAGGTTGTTTCAAGTTCCTCATACTACATAGACCATCGTTGCAACTGCACTGCCCACCATCGTTAGCCAACTTGGTGGAGGCAGCGGTTATAGTTGGGTGGGAACGTGTGTTGCGTTCCTTTGTGGTCGCATCCCGCCTTGACTGATATGAATATGCTAGTGCCTACCTGCTTGTCGCGGCCGGGTTTGTCCACACTCAAAATCCTCCGTCACGTTTCTTGCTTATTTTTAAGTAGCTTATCCCCTCTGTATGGGAAGCTATCGGATCTCATTGGACGGAAGCCTATTCTCTACGCGTCAATCCTTGCATTCCTGGTATTTCACGCATCTGAACATAACAAAGCAAATACTCATGTCTCTTAGGTTGGGTCGGCTCTTTGTGGCGCTGCAAAAAACATGGTAAGATAAGATGTCTGCGATGATATCTTGCTAATCGACAATATCTGTTAGGTTTGGCTAATTGCAGCTAGAGCCGTGCAGGGTATCGGAGGCGGTGGGATCATACAACTGGTAGGATCCTCCGACTCGAACGATCTGTAGAAATCAACACACTGACGTTCACTCCTAGGTTAATATTACAATTAGCGATATTGTGCCCTTGCGAGAGTATGTTCAATCTTGTCGTATGTCGGCAGCTTTTCATGGCATATTCGCTCTGCAGACGTGGGAAGTACGGAGGATTAATTGGAGCGACGTGGGGTATTGCCAGGTGAGAATCTTTTTTTTTGACCCGGCACCGGCATTTTCTGATCCTTCTGACAGCGTTGTTGGACCGCTTCTCGGTGGTGTAAGCATACACGAATAACCAGCCAAAGTAAAGATCTTGAGCTGAAATAAAATTACAAGGCCTTCACGGATCATGTCAGCTGGAGATGGTTTGTATCTCGAATTTATCGATATGTGGCATAGAGACCATAGCTGATATCCTTTTCCCGACTTCCTTTCAGGTGCTTTTTTATCAATCTGTATGGCGCTAGTTCCACTCGAACCCTACCCAAAGTACTCATATTTAATAGGCCTACCGGAGGAGTCGCCGCTGTTATCTTGTTTTTCTTCCTCAATCTAAATCCACATCAGGGGATGACCCTCAAGCAGCACGTCGAGCAGTTTGATTTCATAGGGCTTGGACTAATCGTCGGTGGGATCGTTTGTGTTTTACTTGGGTTTAATTTCAGCGAGAGTGGCTGTAAGTCTCCCCATTGCATCTGTGAAGCAAAACAAAAAATTCGCGTTCATGCTAGGGTCGGCTCCGCAAACTATATCTCTCCTCGTTGTCGGCTTTGTATTGCTGGTGGCCGGTGCTATTAATGAATTATACACGAAACGATCTCCGATCATCCCACCTCGGCTCTTCCAGGTGCATAAAATAGTCGTGATCAAAGAGTCCAAGTCTTAATTTCAGATGCAGACTAGGACGACTGGCATTATTTTAGTCACGACATTTTTGCACGCCGTGGCTTTCTTCGCAGGTATGATTACACTTGTCACATATCGCCGCAAACCTCATCTTCATCATCGCAGGAGTATACTACCTCCCTTTATACTTCCAGATCCTCGGCGCGTCAGCAACGAGAGCTGGAATAGAGTAAAGATGCCGTGCTCATAGCTCGTCATATAGCTAACGCACTTTATAGGATGATCCCATACTCTCTTGGATGCGCGATCACCTCGGCCGTAGGAGGGATGGTAGTGGCTCGCACTGGACAGTATCGCCTTACGATGTGGATCTCGTTCGCTGTCTTTACTATCGGGCTGGGTCTCATGTATATGCTGGATGGTACTTCCTCGATGTGAGTCCCTAGTGATCATGTGGATGGACGGGATCGCTTAAGACAATACAGGGCAGAGAAGGTCATATTCCCTCTGATTGCGGCGCTAGGGCTCGGTTCATTATTCCAAGTATGTTGTTAACCATCAGCCTGTACCTCTGCTAACGCCCCACTTGAGGTGCCTTTGATTGGCCTTCAAGCCGCCATGCCCATCAAGGATATGGCGACGAGTACATCCACATTTGGCTTCATCAGGTTGGACTGCGCATTATCATAACGATGACATTAATCAACCTAATTTTCCGTCGAATAGAACTCTTGGAGGTACCGTTGGCATCTCAATAGGACAGGCCATCTTTGCCAGTGTATGTCTTCTAGTTGATTACCTATGTCACTTTGACTCAACTCTTGCACTGATAGACCATCGCGAAGAAGATCGCTAAGATCCCGAATGTCTCGCTGGACACTTCGACAGGGGGGTTGAATGAGAGTGTCCGTCGCCTTAAAAATATCCCCGTAAGTATTCCTTCCAAAATTTACTAGCGCGCGTCGTTTCTGACCCTTGACTGATAGGACCTCACGCAGCGAGCGGCTGTGATTGAAGCCTATGCGCGTTCCATCAGCACTATCTGGTTGGTGATGACGCCCATAATTGGCGCCAGTTTTGTGATGGGTGCGTTACAACCTCTCCATTCCGTCTCCGGCGCTAACACCCACATTCTTGAACCTGAAGTGCTATTTCTGCGCAAGTATTCCTTGCAACGCACAGTTGTCCGAGACGGCGAGCCTGAGACGGCACAGATTACTGATCTTGAAAAAGGCGTCGTTGATGAGGGCAGCGGTTATCAACCGCCCACGGCTGGATCTAACGCTGACGACGATGACGACACGGTTAAAGACAGGCGCTCAATTGAAAAGGAACAGTTTGAGGAAGATCGCGAAGACAAAAGTCAGAGACCTACGACCAGCTCTACGAAGGCCGCTGAAGCGTAGTCCTTGCTACGCAATCAGATCGAATAACGCTAACATGATGGATCGTATACACACAAATAGTTCTTAAACTCATAGAAAACTTTACCATGCAAAGACCAAGTCTAGTCTAGATATATGTGCGCATACGTACGGCGGGGTACGGCCAGCGTCGATATATTGAGTCTACTGACCAATTTCAAGTTTCGATACTTCTAGACAGACACCGACCGCCAGACAACTGTCAGGGCTCGCGGCGCTAGATCGTGGCGAAGCAAGAAGAGTGGGGTCATTTGACCAGGGAATGATCACCTAGATCAACACAAAGGGCGTGTTCATCTCAGGCCCAGAGAAGCCTGTCAAAAATAACAGAGTTCAGTCATCCCTGAAGGGAAAAGCTCAGGCCAGCAGACAATTGGAAGCTGTAATTGAGCTAAAGAGCGATATCCCATATGGAACGTACTTGATAATTGATGAAATATGTTGACACGAGTATCTCGCAGTTCGGCAACTGCGAGGTTAGATACTTGTGGCTATACTATTAGTTGGTCCCAAGTACAGGTTTTTGTGCACGATCTGAGAGGGGCCAAAGGCGCCGGGCCGAGAGACAAAAGTTGGGAGTATCAACCCGACGTCGGTGTCACAGCCCAAAGGTATTGAAGCAGTGCTAGCAACAGGATTACCGCCGCAGGACGAGTTAAGCCGACGACGAGTAGTTTGGGAGGAGAATAGCGAGAATACTTGAAGAAGCCAAGAAGACTTCGGATTAGAAAAGTCTTAACGTTGGGAGGCTGAAGGAAGCTATCCACGTGCAGGATATCTCAAACCTGGCCCTCCCCATCCACTTCTCTCGTTCACTCCCACATCATATCCGATTCTCTTCTGCTTTCTCGTCCATGCCTTCAGAACACAATCCCGTTCACGTTGACCAGCCAATGCCGGACTACCCTTCTCAATCAAAAGTCTGCGCCTCTTGCCAAGCCAACCTCATCGACAGCACAACCTCCGTCTTTCTCCCTGATGCGCTGGTATGCATTGGCTGTAGGGAACGCTTTCTATCTGCCAGGGATACTCTCTTGGACACTCGGATGTTTTGCGTCGACACTCCGTCTAACGTTTCGCACCAGGCATTGCATGAAGCGGGAGACGCAATCCAAAACACGAGGCATATTACGAAACCTCCATTGTATGATAACGAGATGATCGTGGATCCACCTGTACCAACCAGCCGTTCATGCTCCCTAATAATCACCCCGAAGAAGCCCACGTCATTAATGATTCCATGTAATACCACAATATCCAGCGCACCTCAGCACCAGAGCTACGTTCAACCCTCTGTGGACCCGACAAGCATACCACGCCGACAGACGCAGATCGCGCAATATCCCCATCCCCTAACAGATATCACACGGTTGCGAGTACGGTCACACGGGAGCGACTGTCTTTATCCTGGAGCTACCTTCCGAGGAATTCAGAAGAGCGGACGCAATAATTACGATGTGGACGTCACCATTGTGGTATGCCTGCTCTTCCTAGTCCTCCGAGTGTATGGCTCCTGATGTGGAACAGGACGTAAATTTCTCATCATCCTACCTATGTGGGTACCTGCGGATTCGGGGTCTGACAGACGACCACCCCGACCTTACAACCTACTTTGATGCTGAAATCATCGGCGCACGATATGGCTTCTTGACCCGAAATTGGGGTGCAACAGAGCAAGAAGACCTGGTGCATTGGGCTCGATTTCCCGCCTTTCACGACATCAAGGATGAGCTCAAGCGGCCACATATGAAGCTTGCAGATCGGGACCGTAGCAAAGTGTTTATGAGGTGGAAGGAGAGGTTTCTCGTACCGGACCATCGAGTAGCAGAGATTAATGGTGCGAGCTTTGCAGGTCAGCACTTCCTTGTCCTGTTTTCTCTCGAGCGGCACAGCATTGGCGTCAATACAGCTTTTTAACCACCTGGCTCTGTAGGTTTCTACTACATCTGTGTTGACTTCAACCCGCCACCGCCACCGCCACCCAGCACACGCTCGACATCACAGCAAGTCCCGCTCACTCCGAACGATGAGATATTATTCTGTGAAGCGATGACCAAGTCCGAAGTACCTCGACAGTCATGTCGTAGTTCAACTTTGCGGCACACGGATGGACGTGTCCCTTCCCTCGCAGCACGGTCCAGCCCACCACTCGCGAAGATGACTGGGTTCTATTACCACAGGAACTCCGAACCGTAAGTTCTACGCACTGGCACAGAGTTTCTTGATTGAAATACTTCACACCAGCTACCAACAATTAACTCTCTATCACGACCCCCAGCGTATAGGCTCAAACTTTGAGTTGCGCTAATACTGTATGTATCTAATACTCTGTCGATATGACTGTAAGATCATAGTCCAGGTTTGTGTTTCCACGTGCGACTCACGATATCGCGGTACCCACTCCTTCGACTTGTAATCATGCTTTGGCAGTTCTGTGACCTTTAGTACTTATTATTACCCCTTTCCCTCTTTGTACCTTCTGTGATATCAGGCTCCAACTTCATCTTTGGACTAACTCAATTACTACACTTCTCCATGAGAACGCTGATGTCATCTGATCGGCAACGAACGCTCTCATGGCTAAGGAGTCTTGGAATCCATCAACGCGAATTGCACCCAGGTCGTTCCACTTGCCCATGTGTTTCTTGCATAACAATATGCGACAAGTATAAAGATCTCGCGTCCACCTGGACAACCCCGTACCTGGCTACGCTCTAATTTTTTATCATGGCTTTTGCTTCCGGGAAGCGGATACCTCATATCATCATCGTTGGCGCCGGGTATGTCGAGTCGTTCCTTGAATACGCGTTTCTCATCATCCGCGCATCTTGCCTAGCCTCGCCGGAATCTCAACAGCTATCACTCTGAAGAAACAGCTCGGCTTTGAGAATTTCACGGTGTGTGGAATGTTCAATACTAAGGGAAGGGTCCTAAAGAGAAGGTAAGATCTACGAGAAAGCGACAGCAGTAGGTGGGACATGGAGGGTATGTAGTCCTTGCCTTCTCCTGGATCTAACAGTTCGTTCTGATACTTGATATTTTAGGACAATACATACCCTGTAACGTCGAATCTCAAACCTTTAACTCGTATACTCATCGTCACCGGCTCTAGGGATGTGGTTCTGATGTCCCCGGACATTGGTACAGCCTCTCCACAGATCTCAATCCCAATTGGTCAAGCCTTTATATTGGCCAGCCCGAAATTCAAGCCTATTGGGAAAACCTCTATCACAAGCATGACCTGCCGTCGCGTACCAAGCTGGGGCATGGTATAGTCTCAGCGGAGTGGGACTCTGATGCCCAACTGTACAGGGTAGTTGTGGAGGAGGTTGCGACGGGCAGGAAAACCGAGACAGAGGCGGAGATCGTGTTTTATGCCATTGGAGGCTTCATGAGCCCTATATTCCCTAAGGATATCACAGGTGTGGAGAAATTTCGAGGGCTGGCATGGCACTCTGCACGGTGGAGACATGATGTTGACCTGAGAGGAAAGCGAGTGGGGGTCATTGGGAACGGGTGTTCCGCGTAAGTCTCTTCCAACCATGTCAGGGGTTTGGCCCATTTAAACTTGATTTACGAAGGGCACAATTTGTTCCCGAGATATCCATAGATCCGTCAGTGGAGGTCATCAACTTCTGCAGGACACCACAGTGGTACATTCCACGCGTAAGTGTATCCTTCTTCAGTCAAGCTAAGAAGATCATGATGATAAATTTGATATCTTCAAAAAGGACAATTTCCGTTATCCAAAATGGCTGCAATGGGTTTTTGGTCACGTACCTTTGGTGATGCGATGGTATAGAAACTTGATAATGGCTAGAGTTCGTTGCTCACTACCTCTCTTGACGGTCTTATCACCATGTCCCCTTAGTCGGACATTGCCTTTCTAATATTTCGCAAAGATAACCGTCTTCTGGGGGCTCTGACAAAGCGGGTATGCCCATTTATACTCCTCTGCTATCATTGGAAATAATCAATTAACGTGAGATGCAAGCGGCTCATCGGTTATATCAGAAAGACGGCTCCTGAGGCGCAAGCGGCAGCCCTGACACCTAACTATGGTATGTAATTTTGTTTCTTTGCTTTGTCTGGGGGGGATGACGCACACCGAACAAGCCCCGGGTTGTAAGCGGATTATCGCGGATCCAGGATACCTAGAAGCCCTTCATAGACCCAACGTCACTCTTTCCTGGGAAACCATCGAGCGCATTGTTGAGGATGGGATCCAATTGAAGTCTGGCAAGATCGTCCTCTTGGATGTAATAATCTTCGGGACGGGCTATTCTTTGGTGAGTCCTTTGGTTCAAAAAGCGATTCTTGCTCTAATAAATACCCCAGGAGCCTGCAGAGTTGCGGCTCCGAGGCAGCAAGAAGATGACAGTGCATGAGTACTTTGCGACGCAGGGAGGCCCGACGGCATACCTCGGCACTTGTATGCCAGGATTCCCAAATTCTTTTACCATTTTAGGTATGGGAAGTGCAGATGAGTCGTGGTTACAACTGACGATACACCGAAGGCCCCAACGTTGCGTCTGGCCACGCTTCTGTTATATTTAGTCAGGAATCCCAGGTCAGGATGAGAGAAAATTACTGGTGGGAAAAGTGTCCAACTTATGACCATTAGATTGGACTAGCGATGCAGCTGATCAAGCCGATTTTCGATGGAAAAGCAAGATCTTTCGAGGTTAGAGAAGAATCCACGAATAATTATAACACGTGGTTGCAGGATCGTCTCTCGCGGTCTGTGTGGACTGATTGCAACTCTTATTATCAAGTGGGGGGTAAGAAGGGGACAAAGGTCATTGCAACATTCCCTGGACCGGTTGCGTTGTTCTGGTGGCTTACTCGATCACCGCGCTGGAACGACTTTATCGGGGTGGAGGCAGAAGCATGGGAGAAGCAGAGGCGATGGGACACGTTTAAGAAGAGAGGCGTTATAGTTGGGCTTCTTGCCCTGGCAGTAGGATTGGGATTGTTTGTACAGGAAAAAGCGGTATCGGGACTGCTTAAGAGCATTCTGTGGTTGGTAGTTGTTTGAAATGGGATGGATATTTCGGCTGCTTTGTGTTGGCGGAGTTAACCGAAGAGGCTCGTTTCGTCGCTTTGTCGTCCTTGCAGTCAACTAATAGGCCTCCCCGGCCCTAATCCTCTCATTTATCCTTCACGCTTTCTTTCTCTTTTACCCTCACCAATGACTTCTCATCCTCACTCATCCACCGCAAATCTCGTCGGAGTCCATTATCGCGTGGGCAAGAAAATCGGTGAGGGCTCATTCGGTGTCATCTTCGAAGGTTCGTTTCTGTCATTCATTGTGTGGCATACAGTACTTAGAACTTGTCATAGGCACAAATCTGCTCAACTCGCAGACTGTTGCCATCAAATTTGTATGTCCTCTCGGGCTGGTGGCACAGTGGTGCATCATTAATCCCTTTCGTAGGAACCAAGAAAGGCTGAAGCACCTCAACTGCGAGACGAATGTCGTTCCTACCGTATCTTGGCCGGTTGTAGTCAGTGCATAACCTTATGCCCACTATGCCGTTGTTCACCTCGTTGCAGCGGGGATACCACAGATCTATCACTTCGGTCAGGAAGGGCTGCACAACATTCTTGTGATTGACCTGTTGGGGCCAAGCTTGGAGGACCTCTTCGACATGTGCGGTCGGAAGTTTTCCATCAAGACCGTTTGCATGGCAGCACGGCAAATGGTAACTGAATTATCTCCTCTTTCTGCCTTATGATGCTCACCTGCATCCTTAGTTATCCCGGGTTCAAACTATTCACGAAAAGAACCTCATCTACCGTGATATCAAACCCGACAACTTCCTCATAGGTCGTCCTGGGACCAAGGGAGCCAATGGTCAGTTCAACGGCCCTCGACAGCCCGCTGCAATGCTGACCCTGGACTATCTTACGCAGTCGTGCACGTTGTGGACTTTGGTATGGCAAAGCAGTACCGCGACCCGAAGACAAAGCAGCATATTCCCTATCGGGAACGAAAGAGTCTAAGCGGAACAGCGCGATACATGAGCATCAACACTCACTTAGGCAGAGGTACGATTAGTACCAGCGGCTATTTCGTCACTTGAAGCACTCATTCATGTTTAATCAGAACAGTCACGGAGAGATGATCTGGAAGCCCTCGGCCATGTCTTCATGTACTTCCTACGCGGAAGCTTGCCATGGCAGGGCCTCAAAGCTGCCACTAATAAACAGAAGTATGAGAAGATCGGAGAGAAAAAGCAAACAACTCCGATTAAGGAGTTGTGCGAAGGTTTCCCTGGTAGGAGTATAACCTTGGGATAGAGTTTTCCTCTAACGAGATTTTGAATTTTCAGAGGAATTCGGAATCTACTTGAATTACGTCCGCAAGCTTGGATTCGAAGAAACTCCTGATTACGACTTCTTACGAGAGCTCTTTGCGAAGGTCCTGAAGAGTAGTGGCGAGGTCGAGGACGGCGTGTTCGATTGGAACTTACTAAATGGTGAGTACCACCCGCCATTCTTCGTATGTATATATAAACCGACACCAAAATTAGGTGGCAAAGGTTGGGAAGCCTCCGTGGTATGTTACTTCCCTCTGGACTTTAACCTACGACGGAATGCTGAACTTCGTATTTTCAGAGCGGATCCAGCCCGATGCTTTCACAAATGCAGAATGCCGGCCTGGTCCAAGACCGGCGCAGAGATAACCGCGACTCGGACCGTCGGCGGTCTCAGGCAGGCAATGTTATTCCTCCATCCCCTGCGCTCGTTCGACACGGTTCAAAGCAGCGCCGGGCCCCGAACGTGCTTAGCCCAGCTGCTGTAAACATGCCAGGCCAGTTCACCCCCCATTCCACCACTGCTCAGGTCAATGTACCGATTGGGACACCACACCAACACCCATACGCCAACCCGGGCACTGGCGGATATGACTATGGCCGGGACGTCGTAGATGATGCTTATGGAGGTCAACAGCAGCAGCAGTATGGTCGTGCGTCGCCCATGGTGTCTAGCATCGGTGCTGCCCCTCCTGCTATTAGCAACATCCGTGCCAGAGGTGGCGAGGCTGGGGTGTCCCACGGAGATGGGTACAATGTGCAGCAGAACATGGAAGACGTACAGCCGAAACCGAGTTTCCTCAGAATCCTCACTTGTCGGTGTTGACGATCTTCTCTTCTTCCATAATACATACAGCATCACCTACCTATCCATCTCTCGCATTGCTCTCTTGATTAACGTGCACTTCCATCATGTCCAGCCGTCCGGCATATGTCCTCATATCTTTCCTTACCTTTGATACCCTTAACTGATTCTTCCATAATTTTATCTCCTTGGGCCAACTACTGCATTCACCAATAAAATACAAAGCGGGTATTTCATATGACTTGGAAATTGTAAGATACGATGAGCGAAATTTCGAAAGCAAAATGCAAGGTATATCGAATGTGATCCTGATCAGTTCCATGGGTTGACTGTAAGATCATCTGGGGAAGCATAAGAGACACCCGTGCTGAGAAAACAGTTGAAAACATACTAGGTGCATATGATTGCACGCTCCGTGACCTTGAACGACGAGGAGGCTCTTTGAAAACTTGATCTTGAGGAGCAGCCGCTTCCTCCTGCTCATAGTCATCCTCCCAGTGTATGGCTGAAGGGGCCCATCAGATGATAATATATATTTCTCGATTAAACTTACATGGCTCAGGACGAGCAGTGAGAGGTGTTTGCGGACGAGATCGCCTGTCCCTAACGCGCCAGTCCGCGACTGCAAGATATATCAGACTGTGAACTTCGCACGTACGACGGGACGTACAAGGTTCAGAACGAGCGTCAAAGAGTGTTTGTGAGCGCGATCGTATGTTAGCGCCCTCAGACTGATGTATGATTCCTTGATAATATACAGGAATTGGTACCGGCTGTGAGGGGGGCGGAGGAGTCGGGGGGTTGGTAGGGAACGACTCCTTCGATCTATTGTCAATGGATGACGTGGGCGTGGGCAGGGGCGTAGCGGATCCGGGTGGGGTGTTTCTTCGCGGGGAATGTCTGCGTAGGTAGCCTCTGCCCTGCTTGTTACTTCGGTTCTTGGGATCGAAACGGCTGGACGCTCTCTCTGGGAGAGAACGAGTCCGGCGGATGACGTCGATATTCGACTGACCAACCTGGTCTCTACGCCAGCCGTGATCTGGTCGACTGTACGGGCCTTCATACTTGGCCACCTGACGTGCTGGCGAATGTCTCTCCTGAGTGACGCCACGAGTGGATCGCGAGCGAGGTCCGTACTTCCCGGCATCTGCGTCGATTCCACGTTCATAGATCACTCGGCGCTTGCGGTTGTCATCACGGTAATTTTCCCGTCGTGGAGGTGCATAGTACACATCTCGCTCAGGACCAGGTCTAGCACTGTAACTAGGTCTAGCTTCTGTTGCACTGTAAGTAATTATGTACGACATGCCGGTTGAAATGGAAATCCTACCGTTGATATACGGGACTTCGTAATGTCTTTCCCTCTCAAGAGGTTCCCAACGTTCCCGCATGGCTGGCGGTGGATAGTATTCAGGCTCCTGGCGAGTGGGAGGTGGTATTTGATAACATTGCTGATTGACAGTATTAAATTAGTGACAGGCAGATATCGAAAAAGATTTTGGATCAAACCTGAGGCCAGTATGGAATTTGAGGCTAGGAGACGTCAATGACCTGGGAAAACGCTAGAATACTGATGACTTACAGGGAGTGAAAGATTGTGCCCAGGCTGTAACGCTTATGAGCGCTTTCAAGAAGACGAAAATATAACGTTACATACCAGCGAGCGCATTGCAGTCATTACACCAAGCATAAAGTCGGGTGAGGATCCAGGGGGAGGTATGAACTGAGGAGCTTGATTCAGCGGAGTTTGAGGCGGTTGAGGTTGTAGATGTTGGCGTATGCTTTTCACTTCGTTCTTGAGGTGGACAAGTTCTTCGAACAAATGTTTTATAAGCTGGTTACTTGATTCGTCGGATACAGGCGCCGCAGATGGCTGGGGTTGATTGTTATTCGAGACAGCGTGCGCGATAGCAGGGCCAGTGGTATCTATTGCATCTAACATACGATAATTGTTGGTCGTCGCACGATTAAGGGCTTGAGCCAAACCTTCGGGAGATGTGGACCTCGGATACGTAGAGGAGGAGGAGGACTGGTATGAGATAGCCGCGGCTGGTGGCACACGCTTCGTGGCACGAGTGATTTTCTTGGAAGGGTGTCGTTTGGTCTGAGGGAGGCTACTAAATGTGGCATTAGTCTTCCGAGCCCCTGGACCTCGTTCCCAACTATGCTCTGCTGTAACCTCGGTAGTGTTCGAGGAACGACCCGCAGATGTAGAAAAAGTCTGAGGCCTAGAGTTATTCGGTCTCCCTGATGCGCTGCCAACGATCTCAGGGGAATTAATGGTGGCGTTGGATGTGCATCCAGGAGCTACGTCAGGTCTAGTCCTCGAAGTGTCCAGAGTGTTGGAAGAACATGAACTAGGACAGGGTGTCGCGGTAGAGAATCTACTCTCTCGACGTGGTTTCGGGTTTGGGGGTTGGATTGGAGGGATCGGAGCAGTGATCGCGGAGGTGGAAATCGGAAGGGAGGTCGAGGTAAGGTTTATGGGAGAGTTCGCATCAGGGGTCACACCAGGATCCTTCGTTGTGATAGGGTCCTCGGTTGTGAGGATCGGGTGCCCGTTTGAATCTGTCTAAATTACAACAATGAGAACAACACATCGGGCTCATATGAAGAGAATACCTGCATCGTGTCGCGCCCCTGTTGTGTATTTATCAATTCGGTGCTTGATGCTGACGTCGGAGGCTCATCGCTGACAGACTATATATTGTTGACACCATGAGGATGACACCATGAGCTGGCTGAGAGCTAAATCACCTGTAAGTTCGTAACGTTCTCTTCTGGAGTGTTCGGAGACCCAGTCTCGATAGTATTCGACGTTGGTCTCGATGGCCGCTTGATCCTGTAAGCGGGGACGGGTATATCGACATAGTCGAGAAGCATGCGTTTGCGTTTGTGCGAGGCTGAGATGGCAATCTTCGGGACTGTGGTGGTGGTGGTAGGCTCAGGTAGAAGTTTCTGAATTGGTATTGGAGGCAGGCTGGTAGAGTCGACTTGAGGAAATGTCGATGGAGGCGGTGAAACGGTGACAGATGGATCTGATACTGACGTCCGTGATGCATCTTCAGCGAGTTCGTAGTCCTGATCAGGTGCGATCTATAATCGGACGCGTCAATCTGAAGTTGCGCGCTCAAAGGAATCCTGAACTGACGGTGAGTATATGTGCGTGCATGTCGTACCAACCCAGACTCATGTATTCTGGATTGATTGGTTTGCAGGTTCCGTATTCCAATGCAATATGAGTGCGTTGCTGACTGAGATTTGGTTTGGTCCCTTGCTGCTGGCTCAGAAGGAAAGCTTCGCGCTCCCCTTCAAATGTGTACCTAGACGTACGATGACGATGGTGATGCTGTTCATGGGATGGATCAGATGAGTGGATCAACAGAGCGTCGACGGCATGAAGCTTTTGCGACATCAGGATGTGCGTAAAGCATTTCGCAATGTGGCATTTCTTGCAGGTCAGAGCCCAGGGAAACGGAACCGTGTGAGTAGATTCGTTCCCGCTCGGGAGCGTACAGACTTTGTTATCTCTCTGGAAGAATGAGTATGTGTCAATGAGACGAATTACTCGGCAGAAGTATGATATGACCTTTTCCTTACGGATCTGTTCAAGTAGGCAGGCTGCCCTGAAGGTACCCATTCCAGAACTAAGAGCACTAAAAAAGAGATGACAGATTGTTGATGGGCAGAAGAGTAGAATCACTGACCAAGTTTCTAAAGGTGGGAACGTGTCGGCGCCCGTGTTCGCAGATAACACCTCCGCCGCCTTGTTACGGCAGGACAGAAGTTCACCGAAAGGACGACACTGGATTGGTTCCATGATAGTGCACTTGCAGCTTCTTCCCTCAACATAACATCCAGCACAGACAACGAAACCATCACCATGTGCGATTTTACGACTCCCGGAGGCTTTCGATGTAACGCAGTCGAGGCATTCGAAGAAACTTTGGAAGACGTCGGCGCCACAAAAGTCGCACGTGACATGAAAGTCGCTGTCAGCGTGGTCATCGGAGGTGTCACTGGAGCCAGACGAAGCGGAAGACGTGGATGAAAGGCAATGCATCTTGCCATGAGCTGGAGAATACTCTTCAAGGAGAATGGCATCGACGAGCTTGAGGAGGGCTCTCATGCTCGCCATCATATTATCGCTCCTGCTATCCGTGAGTAAGGCTTGACTGTGTATGTTGCGACGACGCGATTTTGCCAAGTCCGCTGTCCTTTTACGGAGGGTTTGATATATCGTGGATTTGACGCGGTAGGTCTCATTCCGACATACTCTGAAAATTTAACGATGAAACGATGAGTTTTTTCGTGTGCTAGCAAAATATAGATTTCAGACCTTCGGTAAATGGGAAGCTCATGGTAGTAGGCGGTCTCAAGACCCTTCAGAGTCATTCTTGACCATGACGTCTTGATAGTAATCCCGCCATAGTTTACTACCTGATGACAACTTCTCGGCGGAACCAATACCAAATCTCCCAACTGCTGCTCTCCAATAAAGATGTCGAACGGTGCCTTGGTAAGCTGCTCTATAGTGATGACATGGGTCTCGTGGTCCAATTCTTGCTTCAACTTCTGAAAATATCTGGACGCCCCTGGCGCGTCCGAGCTTCTAGTCATGAACCAAAATGACGAGCCCCCATTTTCCGTGTAGCACATTAGATTCTGACCAGAGGAGGCACAAAGATCCTTATGGCATGGAGTAAATGTATCGCCAATTCCAAGGTAGCACATTAAGGTTTCGACGTGCGACTGAAAACTTGTCAGATTTGACAGAAAAGAACACGGTCAGAACTCAACTAACCGATAGCAGGTTTTCAGGATTGTTTGGTGTAAGAGAAGCCGGAACGACTTTGGAGGTGTGAAGCCACTCGTTCCATTCCTCAGGGCATTCCGCATCTTTGCCGTACAATCGCTCCTGTTCTGAATACAAACAATAAGCTTTGAATCTCAAGTGTCGCGTCAAGGACTTGCGCACCATCTTGAGGCGCAAACTGAGGAGAAGCACGGGATTTCGCAATGAATTCAGGAAGGGGAATGATCTTGTCGGACCAATCATGGACATTTCGTACGCTAATATCTAGAAAGATGTCAATGAAAACCGACGAGAGCGTTTGAAGTACTCCACACACCTTTTACACCGTGAGCCATCAGCCATTCAGGATGAAACTTATGCCTAAGCCATCCCGAATGATTGTGAAGGCCCTCGATGATCAGGGGTGCTCCAGTTCGTTCGGATTTGTTGATTTCCTTGGTCAACGTCAGTGAAGAGGAAAAAACCCGAGAAATAGGATGAAATCGTCTGCCACTGCGAAGAATTTGTTCTAGAGACCAGCCATTTGTTGATATTCTAGATATAGGATGGAGTGGAGGAGGTTCCACCGCATTATTCATGTCGTAGATTGTCAGAGCATCCAGCGTAGACGCGTCGCTTGTTGACGCCTCAACGCATTCGCATCCCTCACGGCTTCCTGGCACGTGATACGGTAGGCCTCCCCAGCTGTGGCCAGTGGTCATGAGCTTTTTTCTTCGTTCCTCGACGCCCATGGTGAGCTGGATAATGGCGGTAAGATTCAGTTGGGGAGCTACAAAGGACAGTTCATTCGCTTCTATATCTTCTGATCGATGGAGAACAACAACAGCCACACTATACAACACATGTTTGGGGATACTGGGCGTCAATCTATCGCAATGTGACCTGTGCTTGTACAGCCGACCTGCAGGAACTGCCTAAATAAACAGTTCTGCTTTACATACCTTGTTTTGGGACTCAATTGCTCTCTAAGTTTGACGAATGGTTTCCTTTTTGCATTGGTTGTGAGGTGCTATCATGATCTGCCTCGTGTGCACTGCTGTGTACGGATAAGGGTGGGAAACGTTTTCAATCACACCACCGATCTAAACTCCACTGCCACGGCCAGTGTCCGCCAACCTCCCGCTATGTCAATTGTATCTGGTTCCCAACCGGACTACGGCTTCTGGGAATTCGCCAATTGTGGACGATGTCAACTTCCCTTCAATTCAACTTCTGGCGCAACAGTACCCTTCTGGCTCACAGAGTGCGGGCACATGGTCTGCAACAGCCATCTCAGTATGTTTCTTACTTGCAATGCATACCGAATCTGCAAACGATGCGATTTCGAAGACGTGGACCAGAGCTGTAGCATCTGTGGAATGCCTGGCATCCAACTGGTCCCTCTGCAGCGCGAGGTTTGTGCCTTACCTCGTTACCCATCTCGATTTTCACTCGGGCAGATGGAGGCTCCGATGTCGGACTGGTTTCAATCGGTTCCAATGTGTTTAGATGCAGTTGCCAACGCCGCAAAGGTTCTTTTGCTCTCATCTCATCCCGAAGAACCCACTTCATGAATACTCTCTAGTTCCAGCATGAAACGATGGCATCCCAAATACGTCATTACAAAACTCGGCACCAGCAGCAGCGAGCATTCATTGAACGGCTCAAACATGATGTTGGAGAACTTAAGAAGTATATATTGGTGCGACCCCGCACCTTCTGTTTTCAGTCACTAACGCACAGATAGGGACAATGAACGTTTGAACAGCGAGAACAATCAACTCCGGGAGCAGCTTGGAGGTCACGACCCGTATCTAGCAAGAGGTTATGACGATCAAGGACCAGACCAGCCTGATCTAGTGAACTCTAATGGCAAGCGTCCACGGGCGGGAGCCTATGCGTGAGCCTGCGGAAGGACCAGCGCAAAAAATCACTAACTATCTGCAGCTATGATCACCGTCAAGGAACTCGAGCAACTTCTAGTCCGCGGTCCATTGTCACCCCACTTGGTCCCAATAGACTTACACTCCCTCCAGGCCAACCACCTCCAAACCTGTCCTCCAGTAATGCCGAGAACAATCACAGCTCGGCGTCGCGCGCGGATCCTGCACGACATGGCGCTGGCGTATCTCAGATGCAACATCGACCTCAAAGCGGATTCATTGAGTATGTTCTATCGTACTTCCGAAGCGGCACACCATGCATATACCCATTCATATGTAGCAAATATGCCTATATTGCTCCTGCGACACAGCAATTCCGCCCTCAGCAGCTCACGCATGCTCAAGCTGCTCCTCAGGTCTTTAAGCGCACCAAGCCGGATCAAGAGCAACAACAGGCGCGATCTCAACAACCACCGCCTCAGAATCAAAGCCATCGTGACATGCCACCTCCTCCAACACCTGCAAAATTCAAAGCAGCACGAGCAACTGCGGCATCGAATAACTCGACGAGTCACTTCCCTCGTCCAACCCAGGTCCAAGCACCATCACGACCGCAGCAGCGGACGATGGCGGAGCCCTCTTCACAAACTATACGGCAACACTCTGGGAATCCTCAACCAACACAACGCACCACCCATAACACCTCAAACCCCAATACGAGCCGCAATACTGCCGATACACCTGGAACCGATCGGTTTTTACCTGTAGTTCAGCATTTCATACCTGCGTCATCCGTAGCTCAAGATCAACACCCGACGCCATCCACCATGGGCAACGGGCCTCAACGTTTTGTTCCGTCAGGATCAAGAGCGCCGTCTCGTTCCCAACGACCCGATTTTGCTGGTGGAGGACAGAGAATGCCTTTTGTTTCTCGCGGTCAGGGTCCTGGAGGATATATTTAGCTTAGATTCAATGCTGCCTGTCTGCTTCAATGTATATTGTATTGGATGTACCGCACTGAAGCGTTGATGATTCTGTATGATGTATCTATTCAGGCTTGACCTGGGTGTAGGAACTCTCAGCCCGGCAATGACTGGCCACCAGAACTGCGCATTGAACGTACATCGTGAGGCAGTGCTATGTCTTCCGTAACAAGTAACCGTAGACAACGGCGTCACAGCCATCTTTGTCCTGCATCTTTTCCTCGAGGCTGGAGTTTCCTTGCAGTCTACCTCCTCTATACCTCCTCTCGTAACCCAAACTCCCGAAATAATAACATACCACGATGGCCTACCGAGACCCGTATGCTGAGCAGCCTGGTCGTCTGCAAAACGAACCTCGGTACAACGAGTCTAGTCCAGAATATAATCCTTACTCGACGTCAGCAATACACCAAACGTACGACCAGGGAGGAATTGGGCCCTCATACGATGCATATGGCACTGGGTATAGAGACGAGCCCCACTACGATCGTCAATATCCCCCAGAGCGCTCACAGACGATGCGCACATATAAGAGTGCTGCTAACGGTGGCTTGGAGTCTTCGGGCACAAAGGAGACTCATCTAGAGGCTGGAACGTTTGCCCCACGGGAGGAGAAGTACGTCTACTCATCGATCTCCGATAATGCCGAGTATCCACTGGTCTTACTCTCCCTTTAAGAACTGTGCGAGCGTTGAGAACCTACAGGTATGACCACCAAGGCGCTCTATGGACGAAAGTGGGCTTTCTTAATTTCATTCAGAGGACTGACTAACACTAAGATTCCGAAGGGTGGACGTGGACGGTGTTTCGGGAGGTTCTGCTGCTGCACATTAATGATCGCTGTGCTGCTCCTCGTCAGCATTGTTCTTGCACTCGCCCTAGTAAGTCTCTGCTCCCTTTTCGTGCCGCAGTCTGATAAACCTAAGCTTCAATAGTGGATACGCCCTCCGAGTATTACCATAGGCAGTGTAGGCACAGTGTCGCAAGGCGGAAGCGCGGTCAGTGCAACCGAAATACCGATTATCAACTAACTTGCTAACGTTGAATCAAACCAATCACTTATAGATTCAACTCATTGACAACGGAGTATCAGTAAATCTAGGCGTCAACATAACGTACGGGGGTCTATTCATGAACTATAGTCAAAACCAGCTGACACGCCCTCCGAAGTGTCAATAACCCGAATTACTTTGCGGTCAATTTCAAACAAATCAAAGCTGAGGCAAGTCTATCAATATCCACTGTGTACAACAAATTTTACATAGTACTAGATCTTCTACCCCATCAATGGCTCGACACCCCAAATCGGACAGGGTATCTCTAATAACGTGGTATTCAACGCTAACCAGCAAAGAAACTGGACATTCCCCTTCGCCATCAACTACAAGACAACGAATGACCCACAAGGGCTGATCCTCACAGACTTGGCGGCTAAATGCGGCGTTGGTGGTCCCAAGAGTAACATCAATGTTGACTACAAGATCACAGTAGGTCATAGTCGACTGCACATACTCGAGACGCGGCTTACGAGGCGTGTTGTAGCTTGGACTGCGGATACTTTTCATCACTGTATCACCTGTAGTTGCGAACTCGTTCAGCTTCATATGTCCTCTAAGTCCCTCCGACCTCGCGGTTTGTCTTCATTCCTTCTCGTTCAGGCCGCATTTGACAATCATCTATCTAGCCATTGCTCAAGAGCTTCGGACTCGGAGGCACGTAAACGGCTAGTTTTTAGTCACGTTTTACAATCTACCGCGGACATTTTACAATATATATGCAATGGACGTTATTTAGTGCAGCGTCGTCGTATACGTAAGGAGCATATTCTTGTATACCAGTATATGACGATGATGTCATGCAAAGCTTGCCTATCTCCCGGTCGTATATCATTTATTGCCGCATGCAATGGCTGCTGACCTCACCATGTTGGTTCCGCCGCAATACCTCACCCAGCAAGATAGAGTGACTGTCTTAGACCATTTCCTGTGCCGACTTGCATCCTACAGGAACACTCTCCAGTTGTATGCAGAAACAGAACGTTCGCTCTCCTCACTCCCAGAGAAAGACAATCGTCGCGATCAATTCCATCAAGAGATTGAGCGTTGGGCCCAAGCATTGCTCCAGAAGGCGTGGATCGTTTGCCATGAATCTGAGGGAAGTATGTACTCCTTTCACTGCATAATACTTGAGCTGAAGTTGACAGTAGATTGCCCGAAACTCGAGAAGTACACGGATACATCTATCGGAAAGCTTCCAAAGTTGCCCCACACTGAGGACCTCACCAAGATCCTAAACAGCATCCTATTTCTACACCTAACGACCTCCAAGCAGTATTCCGCACGAACCCGCTCTTTTCTCCCCAGCTTTGGATTGGTCGACGAAGAAGCCATTCTCTCCACGTTGAAAAATCCCGAAGGCGCCATTGTCGAGGCGCAAGAGAGGGCTAAAGTAGCTACAGCAAATCATGCAGAACGAGGGAAGATGCTACGCGCAGTGGGGATGGGGCTTGGTGCAGTCGCGGGCGGCGTCCTTGTCGGGGTGACGGGTGGCCTGGCTGCGCCTTTGGTCGGAGCTGGGGTCACCACGATTCTAGGTTGGTTAGGGGTGGGAGGCACCGCGGTGGGGTTACTAGCCAGCGGCCTCGCGGGGTCATCTGTCGTATGCGGCGCGCTGTTCGGCGTGTACGGTGCTCGGTCGACTGCAAACATGGTAGAGCGGCATACGAGGGAGGTACGGGATTTGGCGCTTGTGCCTGTACGGGAAATTCGAGGTGACGAGACGCTTGGGGTCAGGTTGTGTGTTAGTGGGTGGTTATCGAGGAGAGAAGATGTAACAGCGCCTTGGACCGTGTTCGGTGGTGACAACACATACGCTCTTCAATGGGTGAGTGATAACGAGTGTGGGCTGATACTGCAACCAATCACGCTGTGATATAGGAGGTTGATGCGTTAGAAGAACTGTCCACTGCCCTTGTCACGCTGCTCAAAACGCACGCCATGCAATATGTGAAAGCGCAAGTGATCAAACGCACAATTCTGGCGAGTCTGATGAGTTCTCTGGCGCCTATAGCATGGCTGAAGATAGGGCAAATTATAGGTATGTGACATGTGTGGTTTGGCCATGGCCATCATAAAAGATTGATGTCCTATGAAGACAATCCATGGATGAACGCTAAAGCACTCGCAGTGAAGGCTGGTGCAGTTCTTGGAGATCTTCTGGCGAACCATGTGTTCGGAAGTCGTCCTGTCACATTAACCGGATACTCCCTCGGCTCTTTGGTTGTTTTCGAAGCTCTGAAGTATCTGGCTTCGCTTTCACCAGCAGATACTACACATCTCATCCAGGATGTTTATCTTTTCGGCACGCCAGTGCCTGCAGACGGGCTGACATGGTCTGAGATCCGTCGATTGGTGTCTGGAAGGCTGGTGAACGGCTACTCGAACAACGACTATGTTCTCGCGGTACTATCTCGAGCATCAGATGCAAGCTGGGAAGTCGCTGGCTTGCAGCCTGTTGACGTGATGGGTATAGAAAACGTTCTGTGTGAAAGTGTCGACGGCCACACGATGTGGCGGGGGGTGATTGGGAAGTGTTTACGAGATTGTCATGCGCCTGGGATTATGTCCGATGAAGTTGACTTGCAGGTGACAGCGGTGGGGATACCAGAAGCCAAAAATAACGCGATGAGTCTAGAGGAGGCTAATGAGCTTGTAGACAGCAAGTAATGCAGACCCTTATGCCGAGGATGCCGCTTGCCGGTTCAACTTCAAGACATTATGCAGGGTCACACGATATTATCACGTGATACACGTGGTCTCTCTCTACACGACGATCATGACTGATTTGAAATTGTTTACGCTCCGATTTTCGGGAAAATTGTCTCTTTAAAATCGGTATGTCTTTAGCGCCACCTTTTCTCCGGTAATCGCCCTTGTTCCATTCCCTCATGCCATCCCCTACTCCCATCCAGTCTTTTCTTGGAGGCATCGGCCTTTCTCTGCCAGTCCATGCCCTTCTGCTCCTCAACGGGAACGTCTTTGGCATATCCGGCTTTCTTCATCGCGCCATTCGCGGTGGAAAAGAGGCGGCTGCGGCTGTTTCTGGACTTGTTCTAGGAGGCGCATATATTGGGCTCCTAGAACGCGATGGGCCGCAGCTACTTAAGCTGGGCATTGGGCGCATAGCGCTTGCCGGGCTCCTCGTCGGACTGGGCTCTAAAGTAAGTTTTCGGATTCTATATTTCCTATGGGCAGACATCTCATGGCTTTCCCCCATAGCTTTCGAACGGCTGCACGTCTGGGTAATTTCGCGCGTCATCTTCCTGAATCTTTCCTACCCTGACAGTTCATATACATAGTCATATGATATGCGGCGTGTCGCGCTTCTCTCTCCGGTATGTCTGGTCCTTGGGAACTCGGTACTTGTCTCGCACTCAAAGTGGCTTAGTTCTGTTGTGGCGACTGTCACTTTTTTTATTACTGGCGTTTTGACTGCGCAGGTGTTCCACGCTGATCTTCCTCCCACGAGAAGCATGGACTGGACGCTCGGTCCGAATGGGCAAGTCCTGCTTGCGATGCAAGCAGTGATTTCAGCACTTCTTTATTCTTGGGTACGTCGTTCTCATTTCTCGTCCAACTTCGTTATTCTAAGCTTGAGGATATACAGGTTACCAGCAGTCGGCCTTCGCCGCCAAATGAGTCCGCCCCGCCGAAACCGCAATCAATTTCCCGCATTTTTGTTTTCCTTGCTACAAGCTTTGACTTCGCCCTTGCACTGCGTTTTTCCAACCTCAGCGAACCAACGCGTGTCTTGTCGTTCCTCAGCCTCCCATTCCGTTCATCATTCGACCCCTCTCTGGCATTCCTCGCCGTTGGCGCGTTACCTACTTCCATCGTATTATATCATGGCTTCCGTGGCTCAGAGAAACCTCTACTAGGGGGACTGTGGTCCATCCCCAGGGGTGGTTCGATAGACCTCAAGCTGGTCGGCGGCGCGGCACTTTTTGGGATTGGCTGGGGACTGGCGGGTATTTGCCGTATGTCCCATAATATTATTCATTGTTCGCGGGTATCATCTGCATATTGATTACATGTTTGTAGCGGGCCCTGGACTTGTCAATCTTGGAAGAGCTCTGTCTGGCGGCTCGGGCATCTTGCCTGCGGCGGCATGGCTCGCTTCCGTCGCGGTTGGTGGTTTATTCGCATAACCGCAAAAGTCTACATATTCTATATCAATATTGAGGATCGGAGGAGGACATAGAGGATAAATTATAATTTCAACTTGAAGACCCGCCTCAACTCAAATCAATATACTTGCATTAATATTGCATTGCTGTTCGGCCACACGGATCGTCGACTTGTTACATCAGTACTGGCGAACTCGTTTCGTTAGGGACTTGTTGGCGGCGTGTAGCACAGAAGGAGCATGTTGGAAGGCAATTGAGAGTGAATTTGAGAGACTGGAAACGTCACTCCTCATCTGGGCCGCCGCTTTTGGAGACGCATTATTTGGCTCTGATTGGCATCTCAGTCACAACAAACGAAAACGCTCCAAGTCCCCTGAACCACTCAGCAGCGCGGTAAAAACGGAATATTCCTCTGGTGTTCAAGCTTCTGCCCACATCCAGAATGCCATTGCACAACTCGCGACGCGACCGATGCCAACCAGCGAATTAGGTCCTCTGCTGGAGACTCTGATGACAGCCTTTCAGAAAGTCAAGTCCCATGAAGCGTCCCCGGACCGACATTTAGATATTACGCATGACGATCATCGCGTCGAAGACTGGGATTGGACTCTTTCAGGCGACAAAATAGCGGCTATGACACCAGAAGTGCATTTGATATGGAAAGAGATCTACCGCTGTCGGAACACATTACGCGAAGTGGTAAGTAATTCGGACCGCTGATGGTGTTTTGGTTACTCACGAACGACAGGGTGTGCTCGTCAATCCCGTAGAATATTGGAACCCAACAACTGACCTTAATTTGTGGGAGGTACATGTCCCAGGACTGCCGGATGTTAGCGGTTCCTTCTCTCCCTTGCACTTTTCTGGCGCAACAATAACGCGAAATGACAGACTTCTTGGGAAAAGGGTGTCTACACCTTCACCATGGAATTTAACCCGACTCAGAAGAATCCCTTTGTCGCACGCAATGGTGGGCCATTCCTCTTTAGAGCCTGAAATTTCCCTGACACAGAATCCTTTGTGCATAGTAGCTCCTCAATCGTCCAACAAGCAGAACACCCATCCAGCCCCAAAATGTCTATTCCACTTTGAATTTAAATGATGTTGCACTCACCTTGCGTTGGTAGGCCGCTTCATACGTCCACTGTTCCATGTCAACTGCTATCCCTCAGGAACATGGTCCTTCAGTGATTTTGCAGCCATAGACAATCATATGAATAAGAGTGTGATCGATAGAGAAGAGAACAGGATATCGAATAGCACTAGTGATCCTCTTCGAATTGTGAAGGTAAGATCACAATCTCATTGAATCGATGTGTTCGCGGTTTAAACTAATTCGGGACGTTTATGTACCGCTAGCTCATTCGTTATATTCAAATTGGACTCACAAGGCCCAACGTTGACGATCCTGCCATAGCTGGTCCCTACACGCTTCTGAAGTACGTTTAATCATGCAGACATTGTTCCTTTCTTGTACTGACGTCCTGCATTCTTCCCAGAGACACTCCAGCAGTTTACGAGTACGTACTTTTACCTGATGCACCAACAACTTATATATTTATGACACCCGCCTTCACAGAGAGTGTGTGAGGAAACAAGCTTTGGATTGGCAGCCTCATCCAGTGCGCGGTCTAGCAGGACGAAAAATACTGGCGACGTGGGACGCAATCCGGTGAACATCAGCAGAGTACTGTAGCTGAATTGAGAAAAGTATGGGATATACTGTATATTGTTGGTATATTGTCATTGTAACACACGGGTTGACTCCTGTCACGCACAGTAGCAAGCAGCGCTACTCGTGATGGAAGGTACCTTGTTCACCTTCGCTTCCAGAAGCTGTTGAAGCAATGGCTGCTGACAACAGACGCGCTGTAGCTTTAAAACAAGATATTATACATAGCCCAAAAATATAAGTTATACGTCGAAGGGTCCGAAGTTAGACATCTAAGCTATTACTGCGAGGAGTCTGCGGAGCAGAAGGAGTCTTAGTCCCTGCTCGACTCCGACCCCATTTTATACCAACTGTCTCTCCATCGACTTCAAGGCCGTTGGCCCAAGCCTGAGCAGCTGACTCTGCAATAGATCGCTCCTTGAAGTTCACGAATGCACAGCTGAAGTACGAAGTATGTTGAATGAGAATCACAGAAGCACTCGAGGAAGGAAGGACGTACCGTGATTTTGCGACGTGGACAATAGACTTTAGTTGCGTGGGCTGAACTGTGGGCAGTGATTGTAATACGCGAGTCCGTATGCTGAGCTCTGTCGATTCAGGGGAGAGTGAAGAGAGAAATATAGAGGTCTGCAGAGCAACGATAACGTTAGGACCGGGGAAATATGTGTTTAGAAACGAAACGAACTATTGTGACATCGTCTGGGGGTTTGAGGCCCTGGTTATCCGCATGAGTCGCCAAGATCTTGCGAGCGACGGGGTCATTACGACCGTGGTATCGATCCTGTATATTTTGGTGCGCCATCTCGTTATTCACTGGCTTCTCATGTCGATACGGACACTCCGTTCCACGTTTGCACTCGCCCTTGGTGAAGAAAGAGCACACTTGCGGCCGATTGCGCTTGTAGTATGGGTCCGTACGCGCCAACTGCTTCAGCATCTCCTTGCCTGCTGAAGCTGCTCGGCCGGAGTCCAAGCCTGATTTATTGCCCTCAAGCTGGATGGTAGAGTCAATAGTAGTTCTATTTCAAAGTCGTATTCACAAGTTAACGCACCTTGCCCTCCATATTCTGAGCATAATACTCCCGATTGATATCACTTGTGGGTGCCTCATTCTGCAGTGCCAGTGCTGTGTCTCGCACTTGTGTGGGAAGGCCGTACTCGAGGTCTAAGAGGCATGTTTGGCAGACGTTCTTCACTTTGGCGCAGGTTTGGCAGATTACGGTGGTCTTGAAGCGCATGCCTGTGCCAGGATTCCAGCGGAAGACGGTAAAGGGTCGCGCGCATGTCCCGCAGGATCTCCCGTACTCTTGTTTTGACTAGATACTGGGTTAGCAGAAGATACGGGGTAAAGAAATTATAGGCGCACCATTCTGACGAAGGGGTTGTCGCCAAGACCTGGGATACGGGTCAGTTGAGCGCAGATGAGAGTTTAAGAGAAACTGACAAGTTTCACAGAGAATGGGGAACTCGCTCTGCTCCCAGCCAGCTTTATTAATGTCGGCCTTGGGAGGCATTTTTTGAATTTATCGTCGACGTGCAAGCTTTAGATGTGAAATGCTGACATAGCTGACAAACACTCTCTGATATATGGCACAAACAGTGGGAGGAGGGTCATTGCTCATCGCCTGGCAGCTCAAGGGCAAGCATGTTCTCATAGTCGGTGGTGGAGAGATTGCTTCCCAGCGCATCCACTCCATTCTCACTACAGACGCTCACATCACCATACTCTCTCCACACAACCGTCTCAATCCACGTACCAAACGCTTTATTGACGAGCACACCGACCGTATCGCCTACCATGATCGTCCCTTCGCTGGACCTGAAGAGCTGAGCGGAATGGATATCGTCCTTACGGCTCTAGACGATGTTGACCTCTCTCGCAACATCTGTGTCATGTGCCGGAAAGCCAGAATCCCGATCAACGCTGCAGACATCCCAGACTCCTGCGACTTCTACTTTGGCTCGCAGATACGTGACGGACCGCTGCAGATCATGATCTCTACCAACGGAAATGGCCCAAAAATGGCTAACTTGGTCAAAGAGAAACTTCAGAATGCACTTTCTGGTGTTGAGGGCCAGGCAATAACAAAAGTCGGGGAGTTGAGAGCACGACTCAAGATCAGAGTCCCCGGTGTCGGTGGGGAATTAGGAAAGAGGAGGATGAAGTGGATGACGAGCCTGTGCAATGCTTGGGAGATGGGAGAGCTTGCTCTGCTCGACGACTCGATGTTACAGAGACTTTTGGATGACGGTTGGGAGAATGGCCGTGTCCCGAGTTTCGCTGAACTTGGTGGCCGTGGTGGATCAAGCGACAAGACCCTTCTTACAAATTTGTCTCCCGCGCTCGCCCCCACCATAGGTTTTGTTGCTGGAGCACTTTGCACTCTTCTGGTCGTCTTGGCTCGGCGGAGATGATCACACAACATGGTATGTTACAAACGTCTTTGTAACTGGATGAATACGATAGCTGGCTCAATATTCAGGGGTTGCTAGGCATCACTGTGATTAAAGCCTACGCTGTACTTCTAGTCAGGTAGCACCGCTTGGCTCTCTAGCATTATCGCAATGAGGGGCATAGGATACATGTGGTCAGGATGAAGAACGCTACTCACATGCTACATGTCGGTATCAAGTTGTGCCTATAACAGCGGATGTTAGGCTGCGGGCCAAGACATGATATCATGAATAGAGAAGTGCCCCTTGAAAAAGAATCAAGCGAGTGTCCGATTCGCATTAATGTAACCAGTCCCGTAACATGAATACAAAAGCTGAGTAGACCCTGGCTCTGCTGCCACAATCTTGAAGGAAGTGCCAAAAAATTGTTTGATATCCCGTAAGAATTGTATTCTGAATGATCATTTAAGTGTCAACTCAGCAGTGTGGATGAAGAATTGCGCACGTTCGCGGAGTAGGTTCGCTCATCCGACATCGTCCAACATCCTCACTCCCAAGAACCATCATGAGAAGAACAAGAATTTGGTGTTTTCGATCCACGCAGCCGCCTAAGTTTACCTCGGTCATAAGAGCACGGGATGCTTCTAGTCCGATATCTTCTGGGGCCACTCCAGGTTTGGAAATAGCTTCTGCACAATGTATGGCAGAGGTTGTCGATTCGGCGAGGATACTTAGAGCGTAGCCTGGGGATCTAGATGGAAAATGATGAAGAACAGATGCAAACGCAGGCAGGGATTCTCACTTTCCACTCTCTTCGCCTTTGTAAACATCGGAATAAAGATATATGTCGGGGATGTAGCGATTGAGAATCGAGCGGGAGGATTCAATCATGCGATTGGAGAATTGAGGGTTTACGCGAACGGCATGGCTGTTCAAGTACACGATATGTGTTTACTCGTAGAAAAGTGGAGGAAATATGATAACGCACGCGACCCCACGTATCCGCTTAATTTTGCCTGGCTCCACGAAGTTCAGCGTCTTGACTTGCTTAACAATAGGGCAGAGAAATTGGATTTCCCCGCCACCCTCTGGTGGTGCTCCGCGTTTTTTTATCTGGTCATAGGATGTGTAAGAAAGGATAGAGACAGCTGGTGGAAACCATCGTACCCGTAGTTCTAAACCGTCGGAGATTCCGAACAATTGCAGATGCGGTAATGTGACGGTCCTAAACAGGTCTACCTACAGTAATTGAGAACAAGGATGAGCCGTAAGGGATAGGGCGTAACACACTGAAAGATCGTTTTCGTCTGTCGTGATGCCTCGGAGGGTCAGTTGGAACGGTGTCTTGGAAAACGGTGCGAGGATAACAATCGGTTCGAGATAGTATCCAATAGACCGTGATAAAGGACAGTCATGGGTTAGAGCACCACCTGAAATGATACCAGGTTTTAGAAGAATGGCGGTACCTGTATAAATTGAAATATAAGCAACCCCAGGAAGAAACGAGCTATAGAACGTGTACCAGTGACGGATATTTCGATGATAGTGCCATTGGTGACTTTCTCAAGCAACCTCAGTAGGCTGATCTCAAAGTCTAGCGAGATGAACCGTCAGATGAACCGTCAGCGATGGATTGAAACCAGCCAGACTGCGTGATATACCTCTTAGACCAGGGTTTTTGTCTTCCGAACGAATTTTATCGATTCTAACATGTTTTCCGCTAAGTATGGAGAGAACAAGACGATGCCGAAGGTGTTGGTGGCCGCTGAACTGGAGAAGACTGCCCATGGCGTGAAGGTCAGAATCCAAAAAATGCGCTTACATAATGGCGCGATCGATCGCAGACGCCCTGTTGCTCGACGTCCATGGCCACCTCCTCGCAGAATACCGACTGGCAAGGCCGCTACTACCACATTGACCAAGTTCTCAACAAGCCCGGTCCTCGCACTGATCCTGCTTTTCTCGCTGGTGATGGAGTGCGCGCGCTCATCTCATGCCCTCGCTTGACGCTGACTCACTCACTCACCGTGTCTAACAGGTCAAGGATTTCTTGCGAAACCAGGCGAAGATACTCGTAATTGGCGCCGGCGGTCTCGGGTGTGAAATCCTGGCGAACCTCGCTCTCACTGGCTTCAAGGACATTCATGTCATTGACATGGACACCATCGATATCAGCAATCTCAATCGCCAGTTTCTGTTTAGGTAGTCATTTCTGTCTTAGCTGGGACGTGGCTTATTTGGCTCACCAAAATTTCCCCAGACCGAAAGATGTCGGAAAGCCGAAGGCCACAGTGGCTGCAGAGTTCATTATGAATCGCGTCCCCGGTGTAAAGGTCACCCCGTGAGTACGCATGAACTTTTGATAGATAGGGGTTTGCAATTCTTAAACCACGCTTTTCAGCTACTTTGGCAAGATCCAGGATAAGGATGATGATTATTATCTACAATTTAACCTTGTTATCTGTGGATTAGACTCAGTCGAAGCCCGGCGTTGGATGAACGCGACTCTCGTTAATCTCGTCGATCCTGAGAATCCGGAGAGTCTCAAGCCTCTTATTGATGGAGGCACTGAAGGTTTGCACGGATTTCGATATCAGGATCAGCCCTTCTCACGTGTAGATAATTTACAACAGGTTTCAAAGGCCAGGCACGCGTTATTCTCCCCACTATCACATCCTGCTACGAATGCTCCCTCGACATGCTTAACAAACCTACCGCGTTCCCTATCTGCACGATTGCTAACACGCCACGGCTCCCCGAACACTGCATAGAATGGGCCTCCGTCCTAGAATGGCCGCGCGTTCAAGGAGGTTGGTTATCAATCGTGATCCCCCGCGTCGCTTCAATTTAACTATCGATGCAGATAAGAAAATGGATACCGATGATCCAGAGCACATTGGGTGGCTATATACCATTGCTTCCGCCCGGGCGAAAGAATTCAACATTGAGGGCGTAACGTGGTCATTGACACAGGGTGTAGTGAAGAACATCATCCCCGCTATCGCTTCCACAAACGCCATTATTGCAGGTAAGTTATGTACTTTGATGTGACAACGACATACCCTTCAATCTATTTCCCAGCTGCGTGCTGCAACGAAGCCTTCAAGATCGCGACAAGCTCTGCAGCCTATTTGAACAACTACTTCATGCTCATCGGCACTGAAGGCGTCTACTCCTACACATTTGAACACGAAAAGCGGGACGACTGCCCAGTCTGTGGTGGCGAGGCACTCGAACTATCTATCAGCTCCGATTTTACCGTTGAGCAGCTGATCGACCTGCTGGTAGAGAAACAAGACATGTGAGAAACCAAACTTAATAGACCCCTCCAACTCCTATCGATGCTCACTGCCTCTTCTTTTAGCCAAATCAAGAAGCCGTCCCTTTCAACGCTAACGTCGCAAATATATTTGCAGGCCCCACCTCAACTCGAAGCAGCTACGCGTCCAAACCTGACGAGAAAGGTCTCGGAGCTAGTGCCGTACGAAGGGGAGGTCACGGTCACTGCCTCCACGCTGCCATTTAGTCTTTCTTTGAGGATTACATACACTTGAGTACTCTCTCCTCCCCACCACGTTCCTCTTGTTTGCCGTTTTTGCTAATCGAATGATAATTGCTGTGACATCGCTCTATACATTAAGAGCAAAATATACTTCTGAACATGACACTATATATACATAGTGCGATCACCGATATATAATGCAGACCCTACCGAAATCGCCACCACCCGCGCCTCCGCCAGCAGCAGCCAGCCATTGCTCCAGAACGGGCCACCCAGCCTCGAAACGCACCGCCAGCTCGTCCGTGTGGTGCTCCCCGTCTAGCAGCGCCAAGAATTCCGGCGGGTAGGGACGAATGCCTGAACTCCCTGCCTGTGATGCATTCTGGGACCAGGTCGATCGTTGGCGGATAGACGTGGAATTAGATGGCGGTAAGGCTGTTTTGGGGAGAACAGGAGAAGGGGGCGGACCAATGGGCGTGATGAGGGATTGTCGCCGTGATTCTGGGCGTCTGGGAGGGTGTCCATCCTGCAACACGGCAGCTGTTGTGGGTGTAGCTATAGTCTCATCCTTTTGTTGATACTGGATCCACGACGTGCGAGGGCTGCCGACCATGGGACCACCGCTGGACTTCTGGATGTCGCTGCGACTGCGGAGCTGTTCGAGGACCTTCTCGGCGGCACTTGCCCGTCTGGCACGGTGCGTAGCGGAAATTGGGACCATCGTGACGGCGGCGGCAGACGGATGGGTCATGATGTGACTGTGGTCCTGTGGGGTTGCATTGTTGCTCTGGTTGAGGTCGGGGCTGCTGGACTGGATCGCAGCGGTGGACGGGGAGCGGCCCCGGAAAAGGGCAGAAGGCTGGCTTGCGAGAAAGGCTGATGTTGGATCGAGATGCGGAGGAGATGGCGTGTATGGGGGGAATCGGAGGGGGGTTCCAGCAGAAAAGCTGTCACCACGGTTGCGGGCAAAAGTGGACGTGGAGGGGAGTTGCGGGTCATGCGATATTGTTAGAACTTGGGATGGGTCTGGTGGAAGAAGGAGTGGGTAGCGGTGAACTCGCCGCAAGAAACCCTGGTGCAGAAATAAGCCAGAGCAGCTAGTGCTACCAAAAGATATACCTTGATTACACCAAAACTGGTGAACCGCCGGAGGTCGATACCAAGGTGGTGTACTTCGTGCGCCTCCATCCACTCCAAGACCGTCTTTCCAGGTTTTAGCCTGGAGTATAGACGAAGGAGTTTAGGCCAATCAGGAATGGAGTGTCCTGAACACCGTTGAAAATAAGACAAAGATGGAGGTTTGAAGCGCAAAGTCACAGACCTGGTTTGGTGACGTAGGGCCCACATTCATCCCGGACATGAGCCTCGTCCGCCAACCACTGGACGCTTGGGGCAAGGGTGTACATGTTTGAATACTGAAAGATATCAATTGTCATAATGACTTGATAAAAGCTGGCCAGCATCAGCCGAGCTTGTATACAAAAGTATAGAGATCATACAGGAGATGGGAAATAGCTTGGCGAGTGAGCACAGTATCGCAGTCCGCGAGGTGTGCTATTCGACTGACATGATTTGTGCCGTCGATAAACTTACAGACCTGGAAGAAAATGGGTCCTAGAAGAACGGGGGTATGTCACATATCGCACCTTAACCATTGTTAGGTCCCAGTTGTCCTCTACTCTCCTCGTGATATTGATGAGGGCGAGGGGGACCATCCAATCCTTGACTGGAGGGGGGTTCGGATAGAAAGGGAATATCTTGAGCTCTATTGAATTGAAACGATCTATAGGTATCGACGTTTCTGAATACGAGTTTAGATCCTCGTATAGCTGCTCGAGGATGGCGTGGATTGCTGGGGATGTCTCTGGATTGCACAAGAAACCAGATTCTTTCTACATTGCTGTGAGCGGCGATCCTCACAAGACGGCATGGGCGTACCCACCTCACAAGAAGAAAGCACGCGACAGACTTTCCGAACTATGGGCTCATAGCAGCTGAGGTCTGCGGAACGGTCGAAGACAAAGCAAAGATTATATCGAAAGTAGTTGCGCTCGTACTTTCCGTGCAGCTGGACTGGGAAGCCCATCACTCGGTGGTTCTTCGTCGAACAGGTAACGAGACGTCCACATAGCTGGCTGGGTGGGATAACATACTTGGAGATGTCATCGAAATGGAAGAGAACGGAGCTTGACGAGGTCCAACGCGCTGAGCGGTCACGGTTGTATTCGACGGGTGACGTTGGTGTTGTAAGACTTTCAGGGACAGCGATGAGGCCCTCAGGGACCTGGTAGACAATTTTTGGGCCCTGTTGAACGTCGAAAACCGAGTAGAACACAGACTGGATGCGGGGAAGGAAAGAGTCCGAGTTCATGTTAAGTCGCCAAACAAAGGTCAAGGGGTGATCGCAACCACAACCGCGTCGCGCGATGGCCTCTTCCAAGTTACTGCCCGCGTTCCAGTCGCTTCCGCTGCCCATCGTTCAACTCTCTCTTGCAGCGGTACTCAAATGCGGCCAGTCATTTCGCTGGACTATTGTCCCTGTTGCGGACGATACTGAGTATCGCCTCTGCCTCCGTGACCGCGTCGTATGCCTTCGACAGACTCCGACCATCCTTTACTACCGCGCTGTATACCCAGATCCTCAACCTTCACCAACACACTTAGTTCTCAGGGATGCTGAGACCCTTGTCTGGCTCAATAATTATTTTCAGCTGGGCGTTGACCTTGCCGCCCTATACAATGAGTGGTCTAGGCGCGACCCCGTCTTTTCCAGGATGCAGTCGAGGTTCCAAGGCATACGAATACTGAAGCAGGATCCTTGGGAGAACCTTGTCTCGTACGTGTCTCCGTGTCGTGCATGATCGAGTTTTGCTTAGCTCTTTGGCTGCTCAGGTTTATTTGTTCTTCGAACAACAATATTGCCCGTATCACAAAGATGGTTCAGGCTCTCTGTACGAAATACTCTCCTCCGTTGCTTTCTTTCCCAGGAGAAGATATCAAATACCACCCATTTCCGCCTCCCTCGGTCCTTGCTGAGCCAGGTGTATCCGCAACTCTACGTTCACTTGGATTCGGTTATCGTGCTGATTTTATCTTCCGTACGGCCAAGATGCTTGTCGATACTCACGGAAGGATACCCCTTCCCCATGATACCTCCGAGGCGTCAGAAAAATGGCTTCTGGGATTAAGGAACAGCACGACTGATGGAGCCAGGGAAGAACTCCTGAAGTTTGTAGGCGTCGGGAGGAAGGTCGCGGACTGTGTTCTGCTTATGAGCCTAGACAAGGTACTCAAGTCTCTGCATCGCTCTGTGGACGCGAAGCTGAACTTATTGGGCGTAGAAAGAAGTGGTTCCCGTCGATACACACGTTCACCAAATCGCTATAAAATACTACGGGCTCAACGGTGTCTCTAGATCCAGTGGAAAGAAGGTCAATATGACACCAAAAATTTACGATGATGTCAACACCAAACTTTTCAATGTTTGGGGTGAATATGCCGGGTGGGCGCATTCTGTGAGTCGTGATTTTCTTTTCCGGTGGTGACACCTAACTTGTATTCTAGGTTCTGTTCACTGCAGATCTCAAGTCTTTTGCTTCATATGGCCTTCCTACGTCAGCCAGTTCTACCTTGTCACCCTCACCGAAGAAAATAGCCCAGGACGTGATGCCAGGGGATCTTCTTCCCACACCGCCGATGACCCCATTGCCATCTCCGTTGAAGCGAACGCATAGTCTCGTAAATTCTGAACCCGAGTCTCAGAGCGCTGTCACTCTGGCTGAACGTGTCAAACGGAGGCGACGCGGCGTCTGATCCTTCCACGTTAAGTATTAACGGGTGACACGACGCGTATTAACATGTGACTGGTACGCCGCTTGAACCACTGCCACAATCAATGTCGTTGCAACGGACATGGCTGTACCTTCTTTATGATAACACAAAGTCTTTCTTGACATCTTCGCCGACACGATTCCCTTGCCTTCCGAACCACAGAAGTTCCACCAAGGAAGTGAGACTATTGATGTCTTTGTCGTTTTTAGTATAGCTATGGCGTAGTTTGTCCTCTAAGGTGGGAAATGCATAGCATCACCCAGAGCACACGACTTGCAACCCATACAACGTCAAGCCGTTCCGTCGCCACCATACATCGCTTCTTCGAACGCCGTCGCGCCTCTGATCAACCAACCGCAAGGGCGCGCGTCACGTACGCAATCGAGAATACCGTCCGTGCTCCAAGGTAGGCAGTTAATTGTAGACGACGATACTCATCCATGTAAATATAATGGAGAACAAGGCCAATACAGTGACCGAAGATGTCAGTCTCAACCTTCGCCTCACGATCACTGCAGAAAACATATCTGGCGAAAATTTGATTCATGAAGAGTTTTCAAAAAATATTTATTTAATGCACAAAATATCGTGAGGAAGAGATGAAGAGTTTGATTTTTCCGGTAACGCAGGTAATGAGTTGGTCGTATTAGTACAGCACAGAGTGGGGTAAGGGATTGCGTCAAAAGTTACCAGCAATCCAGCCTGCGCCACAGTGCTCATTCATGCCAAGAACCAGTCGCCAAGCAAAAGAGGACACAATGCAACTAGGTCCAGCTGACCGCTATGCAATCTTTCGGTGAGTCGTAGGCTGCTTATAAAGCATTTTAATGTAAATGTTTCGGACAGAGGTTTTCAGCAAGTAAGTTGGCGGTGACGGTTGGTGTCAGCAGATTTGACGGATAAACCTTTTTATTTCAACACAGAGCAGTGCTCTTCTGGCATTTCACGCTTCCATCATCACTACGCAGGCATCTGCGAGATTGAACTATATATGACCCAAAGTCCCAAGTACAAATACACATGAGTGTGAGAAATCAAGGTTATTTCTTCCTTCCCTTCCTTCCAACTGGAGGTGCAGGGGTCTTCTTCGTTGTGCCTCCCATATTCGGCAGACACACGGAGCAATACCATTTCTCTGGAGTTGGCTGCTTCATGCCCACGCAGGACAGGTGGAACTAAAGAAACATTAGCTCCAGAAAGTGGAAGTTGGTGAGAGAAAACTTACCCATTCGAAGGGGCAACCGCCTTCGTTGTCGCATGCAATCATCTGTAGTAGTTTATTCGTCAGTCTTCGCGAATACTGGCAATGACAGTTTAATAAACTCACGTCACCATAGCTCTGCTTCTGGCAGAAGCAATACAGCCTCTCATCATCGCCATCGCCATCTTCACCCTCGGCATCTTCATCGCCCTCGTCCATGTCAGTGTCCTGACGCGTGATGCTCTGTCGAGAAAGACGTGAAGCCACGCGTTGATGGGACGACGTGAGGGGCACCGTGGTGGTAGGTGATGCGGAACGGTGCTTGGTAGGAGATGCAGACGAAAGTTTGATAGAAGAAGCTGCGAGACGGCGCTCTATTCGCGAAAAGTCAATATCTGGACAAACTAGGACGGCATGGAAGATAAGACATACTCTTCTGGGCAGGGGCTGCAGATGCAGAGCTTATCGACACGGTTGTAGCAGGGACTGGGGTTTGCCTGAGATCTGGAATGGTGGGAGTCGACGTCAGGGCATTTCTTAAACTGTCGCTGACTTGTGCCACAAGATTTCTATCAGAGACTCCAGGGATTCCCGGTACCGGTACTGCAGAGAGTGAAGTACCCAGAGCCGAGGCATAGTCGACGGTTTCCCCTTGTAGGATTCTGACCTTGGCGAGGTCGGAATCAAGCCGGGCACGCGTGCGCGTGACGAGATCGATCAGAGTTTGGGCGAGAATGCACTTCTCTGCAGAGAGTTGGTCAATCTCAGCGTACGCTGTTTCAATCTTAGCTGGCAATGCCGTAGATTTGGGAGATGGGGCGCGAGAGGAGGGTGAAGAGGGGACAGAAGATGACGCTCGGATGGAGTGACGGATGTATTTTGCAGCGTCCTTATCGATATCCTGCTGAAGCTCTAGTGCCTGTATCAGTATCGTTCCTGGAAAAGCTGGATTGACTATGCACCTTGAGCCCTGGTCTCCTTGACCTTGATTTCCTGCAAAATGTGGTTCACCTCGTGGGGCAGGTTATCGAGACCTTTACAGGGTTTCAGCCAGCCATTTACACGGTAAAATGGACTAAGACGGACTATATATGAATTCGGACGCGATATTTGCAGCCTCTTCCAAATTCTGCACCGAAGTGTTCATGACGGGTGTAAGATAAGAGCAACATTGGGTGGCGTTGAGTCAGCTCGGCGGTATTTGTCTGTGCTTGGAATCCTCGTCGTCGGCATTCTTGCAGGAATAACCGATATCAACAAGTGACGGTTCTCGACATCGCGCCGTCTAACTTGCTCTCATCTTTCCGTTTCCTTCATGTCTTCCTTACGAAAACAAAAACAGAAGGCGAACGACATCGCCGATCCCACTACCAACTCAGATCACGACGAGGACCCCTCCTCTACATCTGAAATCGACAATATCGCTTCTCCTTCGACTTCCTCACCGAAGAAAAAGAAAAAGAAGAGATCCAAGGTCTCCCAGGCTTTGAGCGCTCTACGTGGAACCTCTGAAATCCCTGATGAGCTAGTCGATCGTGTTTTGGATAAGGTCAAAGCGGAGGGCGCCGCGGGATCTGCTGAAGCCAATCATGATAACGTGAGGGAAGCCTTGGCACAACTAAAGATAATGGACGTGGTCAAGGGAAAGGCTGGGCTTGGTGGAATTAACAAGAAAGATATGGGTGAGCACAAAGTGCGTTCAATATGTCCGAAAGTACTGTCATGCTTCTCTGCTGACTTCCCGACGTCTTCTAAGTTCTGGGGTACACAACCTGTACCACAATTGGGTGAGGAGATAAAGGCGTAAAATCTATATACACACGCGCTTAAACGTTTCTACCTGTAGGCGAGGGCCCACCGCTCGACGATGGTTACATCGAGCCTTCAAAACCCTGGGAGGAAGTCCGTCAGGAGCCATACCCCTTGCCAAAAGATTTTGAGTGGTCAACCTTAGATATTGAAGATCCTAAACAGGTAGGCCCTCGTCTCATTCCTTGCCTAATTGCACACGATCTCTTTATTTTTGTTCGCTTAGAACAAGGAAGTTTACGACCTCCTGTCCTTGAATTACGTCGAAGACGATGAAGCATCGTTCAGGTTCCAGTACAGCTCGGAATTCCTGCAATGGTATCCTCAATTAATTACTTGTGGACGATAAACATCTTACTTTTATACCTTGACAGGGCATTGAAACCTCCAGGGTATCACAAGGAATGGCACGTTGGCGTCCGCGTGTCGTCCAATAAGAAACTGGTGGCGTTTATCTCCGGCGTTCCAATGAAGCTGCGCGTGCGCGGACAGTAAGTGTGAATTTGCTTTCCTGGGAGAAATCATAATGAACAGCTTTCTTCCAGTCTATTCCCAGCGGCCGAAATTAATTATCTATGTGTACATAAGAAGCTACGGTCAAAGCGCCTAGCTCCCGTATTGATAAAGGAAGTTACACGACAAGTCCATTTGAAGGGTACCTTCCAAGCCATTTACACCGCTGGAGTGGTCGTTCCGACACCCGTCTCCGTTTGCCGGTATGCCCTTAGTCACTACGTCCATTACTCGAAACCATTGACTTTCTCGAACAGATATTACCACCGTCTTATGAATGTTCCCAAACTAGTTGATATCAAATTCTGCTATGTTCCCCGTAGTATGACCCTTGCCCGGATGATCCGTGTCAATAAGGTCCCCAGTATTGCTGCCACGCAGGGTCTGCGGCAGATGGAGGGGAAAGACGTGCGGCAGGTAGCCGACCTCTTCATGCGGTATATGAAACGCTTTGATATGGCCCCGGTGTTCGACGTGGACGAGGTGAGGCATCAGTTCATGAGCGGGATAGGAACGGGTGCTGTAGGCGACGGAGGACCGGGCAGGAGGGTAGGGCAGGTAACATGGACTTATGTCGTAGAGGTGATCTTGGCCCCCCTGGATCATCCTATATTTTTGCTAATGAAAGGCGTGTCTAGGACCCGGAAACTCACAAGATCACAGACTTCTTCTCCTTTTATTCTCTGCCATCGACGGTGATTCACAACACCAAATTCCCTGTCCTCGAGGCTGCATATTTGTTCTACTATGCGAGCGACACCGCTTTCATTGACGGCGCCGAAGAAAGCGGCAAGCTCAAGAAGCGGCTAGAGGATGTGATCGGAGATGCTCTTGTCGTAGCTCACGAGGCGAAGTTTGACGTGTTTAACGCATTGACGCTAATGGACAATGTTCCGATCCTGCAGGATCTCAAGGTATGTTTCATGCCACGTCAGTCCACAGTTCACGGTTAATTGTATCGCAGTTCGGCCTCGGCGACGGGATCCTGAACTTTTATCTTTACAACTGGAGAACTGCACCCCTTGCGGGTGTGAACTCTGAGGGAGGCGTGGCTGCTGGAAAGGGCGTTGGCGTCGTCATGCTTTGAACCGGAGTACTTCAGTAACAGTTTTGGGTTATTAGTTCTCCATATTTCAGCGTAGACATCCCTTACGCTTACTATATTCTGGGGTTATTCACGTAGTGTACTACTGGAAGTAATTGACATTTACACCTAGCGCTGGGCGTATACGTAAATATCAATTGATTGTTCTAAGTATGCAGATGTGAGAAATGATGTACATCATCGTGTCCTCTGAATGCGATGTCATTCAATCACTGTCAACCATGATCACATCGTCATCATCCACTCCCCAGTCAGGCGACGGACTCTTTTCCTTCTGCTTCTGCTTCTGGCTTCGCTGTGGAACTCTTGGAATTCGTGCGCCTCCTGCACCTACAGGGCCCAGTTCTCGTGGAATATTTCTTGCCCCAAGAGTTTGGCCTGTTCCACCCCAAGATGTCGGCGAGCCGCCCACAGGGGCATTCTCCTTCTCCTTGCCTTTTGAAGAGGAAGGTTGCGGCTGAGGGTTGCGGCCGCTGAGTGTGCTACCAGAGCCGATGAATGCAGGAGGGCTCTGTTTGAACGGAGAGCAATCAGGACACTCAGAAAAGAAATATGTAGCCACGCAGTGCATACCTGAGCTGCAATTTCAGGAGAGCCAGGGGAAGCAACCGTTGGTGGAGTATAAGGTGTTACATTGAAGCCAAAAAACAACTGCCCAAACGGAAGGTTGAGGGCCGCTGGCACTTTCTGATCCGACTCGAATGTACTGTTTGAAACAATCCGATGTTGGCTGTAACATAGGAGTTTGAGTTGCGAGCTAAGACTTGGCAAAAAAGTGGGGCATACTCGGTTCGAATGATCTTGCTGCCTTCTGCTATTTGCTCCACCTTGCGATGGCTGATGCCCTTTCCTTTCGTCTTCCGCCCACCCAATGTCTCTCCCTTTCCTTTGAAACTCTCCCATACATCACCACCTTTACTAACGGTGGTGGCGCCAGTACTAGCCCCTGCGAACCCACCGCTTAGTGACGACCCGGGTCGAGACGAGCCTTGCGAGGAAGACTCAAGGTCGATCTTGAGTTTGGATGCCATAGTTGCAGGAGGGGGAGCTTTCGGCCGCTCCGGCTCGACGTAACCTACTGGCGCGGCAAAGTCAACCTCGAGATCAGTGTCAAGGACGCTGATGCCTTCTCCTCCAGGACTTGTTTCCATTACAAGAAGGCCAAATACGATTGAGTTATAACAAATCTCGATGATGTCGCCTTGAGTGAGAGCAGAGAAATTCCGTAGAGCTTGCTCGAGACTATGGATATGTCGATCAGTATGTTATCGGAGTGAATGGGTGCATGAGAACCCTTACACAGCTTTGTGGTCCGAAATCTCCAAGAAATGTACAGACTGTGCTTGAAGCTTAACAAGTTTGGCTTTGGGCAGCTCCGTCCCCGTGATTCGGATTGGATCGCCTTCGTTCAGACGAAGAGTTTTCATCATCCAATACGGCAGATGGACAACGCCTTCCTCGGCGATGAATTCAAGGACACCAGCATGAGTCGAAGCGGCTGGATTGGCAGGGTTTCTCAGTTGAAACATCCACGGGGATTCCAAGTCAAGATTGGTTAGATTAGCTAGCGCAGATGGGGGCATGATAACTGGCGACGCAAGTTAGCTGGAGAAAGAAAAGTGGCGTATGATGACGCGTACTCTTTCCACCGTATGAGACATTCTCTCGCTCTCTCCCTGGAAGCATCGCCACGCTATAGGCCTTTAAGTATTCATCATACGATCTCGGAGCAGAACGACCCATCCGAGGTCCAAATCCGGCAGGAAAGTTTCTGGCGATGATGGTGTGAGATTTGAAGAACGACGCACCCAAATGAATGGATAATTACCCTTGTGCTAGCTGGGCGAGGATGCCACCGGGTGCATGAGGATTGCCAAACTGCAGAGATATGTGTCAGGATCGATTGGCATTGAGTTGAGAACGATACGCACGAAATCCATGTCTTGGAAGATGTCTACGTGAAATGAGCGTGAGGTAGTACGCAAGCGTCAGGTCACGCCGTGACATCACATTGACCACCGACGCGTCGATTGAATAACTTTTAATCGCCATCGCCATGTCCTCCTCAAAACCAACCCAGGGTCAGCAGGGCGTCACAAAAACCCTTTCGGGCGCAAATGCTGCCTTTAATGACAAGGTAGAAACTCTTGTACTATCCTTCCTCATCCCACACTCACCAGATTATCTAGGGTAAACCGATGGAGCTGCGGCTGTCTAACATGGTCGCGGCAAAGGGTGTGTAGAATTTCTTGGGCTCGTTCAATTTCATCCGATTAACTGGTGTCTATTCATTTAGCGATCAGCAATGCCGTGCGGACGTCTCTGGGACCGAGAGGAATGGACAAGATGGTGTGCTATTCCTGATATCAATTGCTGGAACGCATCTCATATTGCTTCAGATCCAAACATCGAAAGGAGAGGTGATAATCACCAACGATGGTGCAACGATCCTCAAGAGTATCCAGGCCCTGCATCCAGCCGCCAAAATGGCAGGTCCTTCGCGTATCTCGTATAGCCCAAGCTAATTCTCAGATCAGCTCGTTGATTTGTCCGCTGCACAAGACATCGAAGCTGGTGACGGAACAACAACTGTTGTTGTTCTGGCTGGGAGCTTTCTGAACGCTGCGGAAAAAATGCTGCAAAAAGGAATGCATCCGAGCATCATTGCTGAAGCTTTCCTCAAAGCATCCGTAAAGGCCGTTGAATATCTCACGGAAATGTCGACCCCGGTAGATCTCAACGATAATGCAAGTCTGCTGCGCGCAGCAAGTACATCCCTGAACTCAAAGGCATTCTAATTATTTTCCTATTTACCATCCATCCTCTAACCTGTGTCTCAAGATCGTATCCCAATATTCGTCGACATTGGCACCTATTGCAGTCGCTGCCGTGACCCGTCTTGTTACGCCCAGTTCTTCGAACGTTGATCTAAGAGATATTCGCGTTGTGAAGAAGGTCGGCGGAACGATTGAAGACACCGAGCTTGTCGACGGTGTCGTACTGAACCAAAATGTTGTCACGTCTGCTGGTGGCCCAACACGTATGGAGAAGGCTAAGATCGCGATCATCCAGTTCCAGCTTAGTGCCCCAAAACCTGATGTATGTTGTTCTCAATTCTCCGTCTTCATTCCATTTTACCTCTGAACGTTAGATGGACAACACGGTCGTGATCAACGATTATCGTCAAATGGACAAGGTCATCAAGGAAGGCCGTCAATACCTCCTCAACCTTTGCAAGAAAATAAAGAAGGCAAACTGCAATGTGCTCCTCATCCAAAAGTCCATCCTCCGTGATGCCGTCGACGACACCGCGCTCAACTTCCTCAAACGCCTCAACATCCTCATCGTCAAAGACGTCGAACGCGACGAGATCGAGTTCCTTTCTAAAAGCTTTGGATGCAAACCCGTTGCGGACATTGATGCATTCACGGAGGACAAGCTCGGATACGCAGATCTCGTGGAAGAAGACACACGGTCTGGAGCCAAGGTGGTGAAAATCACAGGCGTGAAGAACAGGGGGAGGACTGTCAGCATCCTTGCCATGGGCAGCAACAATCTCGTGGTGGAGGAGTGCGAACGCAGTCTTCACGATGCCCTGTGTGTCGTGCGGTGTCTCGTGAAGAAGCGGTGCGAAGCCACTCATAAATCATACCCGTCACGTCGCTGATTCATGATAACTATCAGTGCACTGATTGGTGGCGGTGGCGCCCCCGAGATCCATGTATCCCGTCTCCTTTCACAATACTCACAGTCCCTCAAGGGCATGGAAGCGTATTGCTTCCAGGCCTACGCGGACGCTCTCGAAGTTATCCCAGTAACACTGGCCGAAAACGCAGGTCTTAACCCCATTGCGATTGTCACCGAGCTCCGAAACCGACACGCGCTCGGCGAACGCAATGCTGGGATCAACGTCCGCAAAGTGCGTATTCAACAGCCTCGACGCATGCTATGTACTCAAACATCAGATCAGGGGCTCATATCAAATATCTTGGAGGAAGATGTCGTGCAACCGCTCCTCGTCACGACGAGCGCCGTTGAGCTCGCCACCGAGACTGTTTGCCTATTGTTGAAGATTGATGACTATGTACAAGCGCGGTGATTGATAAATGAGAGTAATCTACATATCTACATATAAATGCGAGTTTTTCACATACATCAGTGGCATTGGACATGAGGCGAGGCGACATCATTGACTGACCTGAGAACGACCGTATTTGCGTCGAACCGGACGAGAGAGTGGTGAGCTGTGTTCTTTTATTGGGTGTGTGATGCTACAATGCTTAATATGATCGTCTAAGTTATGATGAGTATGGAGACAGTCAGAGGATAGCAAGATGAACGTGGTAAATATTGAGAGAGCCAAGGAGGCTAGGGGATAATGCTATCGCTCTGGATGGCGCGGTAAATTATCAATATAGTTGGCGACTAAGTCGAAAAGTGTCCAGAGAAGCCCGTGCGTGGTGATGCTACGCAGAGCACTAACGCCGAGACCTCGGTATATTCGGGTGATGCCCATGAGCAGGGGTTTTGGAGCATTGGGGTCGGGACCTGTAAACATTCTTAGCCTTGAGGACATGGAGAGGTATAGGGAGGGGTTTTTACCTCGGATTAGACGGTGGAGGGTCTCGAAGACTCCACGATACTGGTCGCCTGCGAGTGCGCGCTGTTGGACCTTGGTTTTCACCCTAGGATCCGTATCAGAAGGAATGCTCGAAGTGCGTGCTTGAATACCTACACATCCAGAGGATATATGAGGGCCCACGATGTAACCTACAACTTATCAAAATCATGCATATTACAGACAAAGGAATGGATCATACTCCCGCCAATGATCCGCAAAAGAAAGGCACTACTGACTGATGGATGGGCAACCATGAGGGCGTTGGACCTTGTTCCCCAGATCTCTTCCGCCCAAGAAGGTGTCGCATTCCATCGTACTCAAGGAAATAGAGCGCTGTTCCCAGTGTGTCCCGAACTGATAATTGCAACGGGTTATGAGTGTTTGAAGCAAAAGGAATAGAAAGTACGCACGAAAATGTAGACGAAAACCAGTGTAGAGACCTCCTATCCCGTTGGTTCTGAATATTTCCCTGACAGCTTCCACTGTGCCGGGCGGTTTCACAAGGTGGACCCCCTTGCTCGCGGCAATGGTGTACTCCAGTTGTCTCCGTATCTAATAACATTTATGGGCCGAGAAAATATGATTCCGCGATCATGACTCTGACCTTGACAAGTTCGAACGCTAAATCGAGGTTTAGAACGTGTTTTTATCGAAAGATGAAAGGAACGCACGAGCACTCGTGAACGAGATCAACGCCCCCGACATAGCACCACTGAAACCGCCAGTGAGGGCAACATCGATTATACTATCGCGACACAAGATATCATGGTTGCGGAAGTGTTCTTTTGTGCGGTTATATATCGTGAAGCTCGCAGCGCCTGGATTTGAGTGGGGTCAGAACATGCACGCATGCAAGGAGGAACACGCGACACGCACGAACGAATGAAATCGTCATGAGGGGTATCCAGAGTCCACGGTAGAAGCCCATGATCCCTTCTTCGCGGTAAACGATGCTGGCCAGTCTCGGTATGGTGATTGGGGTTTTCGTCGTTTGGAGCCTGGATTTGAGAGAGTCCAGCTGGTGTGCGGCATGAGATGATATCTGGCTATGGAGATCCTTACGATGAGAATAAAAACACTCACTGGGTACCCAGCAAATGTGGAGATGTAACTGGCCGAGAGGGCACATACGACAGCCTTGTTGCCTGTTATACCCAGGGACTGTTCAGGGAATTCGGAAAGGATGGAAGCAGGACATCCATACGTCGAAGAGCATCGTTGAAAGAAACCGGGTCGTACAGAGGGTTAGATGTCCTAGTATGTGCGCTTTAGTGAGACAGGCTAGGCGTTGGAGCGTATTCATATGGACTACCTTTTTCCATCCATAGAGCTCGGTTACTGGGCTGGCCGAAGGTCCAGCTTCGTGCGGGTGCACGACAGAGCAGCGTTGATTCAGAGTGGAAAACGCGGAGGATAGAAAGTTGACTAGAATGTGAAGAAATATGGAAGACAGGGAAGCAAACGCGTTTAGGTCACTTGACCATTGTTTAAAATGCACTCCGTGGACTTCATAGAAAACATGCACATTGCAATTCCCTATGTATGTGCTATGTATCTAAAATCCACTAACGCGTTTTTTCGCTTTCTTCTTGGGTATCTGTGGACGACCACCATGCACACCTGGGAGTACTTGTGTGCTCGTCATATATTCTTGCGACGACTGCGGTACGTTTGACAAAGGAACATGGCTTCCAAACCCAACCATACGCGAAGGTACAATCGAACCTTGAGATTGCGCCGCCAGTAGCTGCCGCCCAAGCTCTGGCAGCCTTGAAGGCACACCGGAGGTGGCTAGAATCATGGGCGGCCGCTGGGACTGGGTCCCTGGTGGTGGTTGGATGATGTTGTCGGCTGTCTGGATGGGGGGCCTCAACCGGCGGGTCGGTTGTGGTGTGGGAGCACTTTCGTCATAGTGATCCACAAACATAAACTCGTCCGGATCTGCGCCAATTTCCCAATCTTTCAAGAGCGACCGAACACCCATCGATGCCACGACTTCGTCCTTCTCCTTCTCCTCTTCCTTGCTATAATGGTCGGTGGATCGGGGACGAAGGTACCCAAATTCCACTGCAGGCGGTTCACCAGCAAGGGAGAGAGTTTTCGTCATGGTCTCCAGTTCCAGACCTTCATCAGAGGATTTTGAGAACGATTGGCTAGAAAATATATCTGCCGATAGTGCCAGGTCCAACGCCAATTGTTCACGAGCATCCTTCTCACATCTGAGAGACTGGGCCGACCGTTCTGAATCTTCAGCGAGATCATAGCGACTCAGGGCTTTCGCGTTGGATTTAATGTCATCCACGAAATCATGATCGAACCATAAGAGGATTGGAGCAATGTTGTAATGCCATGAAGCACCTCTAGCAAGTGCCTTAGGAGACAGGCGCCCTTGAGCCACTGCGCGATATCCTCTCGTGGAGTTAATAATGCTTTCTGTCAGAAAGTCAGCCCTTGCAGATTGCATCGGATCGTCTCCGGCCCGGAGGACAGCATCATATCTGGGGGCGAGATATACCGTTAGTTGTAAGACGCACGAACGAAAGGAGTTAGAGATACGTTGTTAGAATATGTTCCACTGGAGCCCCAACCTCCTGCCAAAACGTCGGAATTCTTTCCAGTAGGTCATACACGGCATCCGCGTTTTCCTCTTCCATCTTCTCCCTTTCCTGTTCGTAATCTCGGAAAATATCTAAGGCCAAACAATGAGAAAGCGAATACACGAACGACATCACTCCTCACGCTCATACGCTGGGGAAAGATCCGTTTCGATAAACGCCTGATGCTCATATGGAGCCTCCTTTGTATGGAAAGGCGTTGTCTCGAGCTGTTTGACGTCAGTCGTCCACGATGTTTGAAATGTGGAAGCAGGATGAGAGTCAGATACACGAAGGTCGATTTGGTTCAGGCTTCCTCGCTTAGTTAACCGAATGAGACTGAAGGCCTCGGCGTTTGTATCGAGGGGATGCTTAAACAGAGTTTGTCCAAGATGGGGGCCGGCTTCATCACCTGGAAACAAACAGTCCGACGGAATGTTGAGGTGGAGGAGCTGCCCCTCCGAACGGGAAACATCGTACACGGTCACCATGGCATTGTTCCGAGAGGTCAACAACGTAGATGCTGGAAATTTTCTGTTAGCAATTTAAAGGCGAAAGTCACGCTGCCGCTCACCTGACGATATGCAGCTGGTCCATACTTTGAGGGAACGATCGTATTGTCGACCGTGTCTGTAACCCAAAAGAGGTTTTCCAGGAAAGCGGGCGTCAAGCCAAAGAATTTCTCTAGTGGAACATAATTTGACGATGTAGTCCTCTCTTTGGTCCTCGACAGAGGTCAGTACATCCCGCTGTCCTGGAAGCGCAAAGAGCTCTTGAAAATCGTTCGTCTGTAAGTTGCGTAAGTATTGTATCTATATTAACAGGAATCAACATACTCTGAGGTCAATTTGCAGGAGAGTTGTCTTCGAAGCTAGATGATAGTTTGCGTCATGAACGCCTCGAGCCAGGCACCAGAAGAAATCTTGAGTCGCGTCCGTAGGTGAACGAATCATATTTCTGCAAAGTGCACCAAAGCCTATTCAGTTGCATGTCGTAGGATTGAGCTTAGCTGGCTTACAGGTATTTGTCGCCACCAGAGATACTGCAAGTGTATACGGCGCCATGATCCGTCACAGCGAGCGCTCGAAACGGCGAAGTTGAGAGCGAAATATCGACAAGAGCGCGGCCAGCCGTATCGGCGCGCAATAGAGTGGCCACTTCAGCCAGATATGGCGTGGTCGTGGAGGTATTGACCTCCAATAAGGAAGTAAGCCCAAATGTACGGACGGCCAAATACGAGCCTATCATGAACATAGTAAGATATTTTCTTAGCTGTAGGGACGATTGCCGTGACCTACTCGCTAGTCCCGTTACGCCGGAAAATTGCGAGGCCGATATTTGCTGTATGGGCGTCTCGAACGTCCGAGTCGGATGCGCAGAGGGTTTGAAGACAATGCCATTTTCCGATTGACGGAAAGGAGAGAGATCTAACGGACAGATTTTGAGCAAAACACTTCCATTCCGACAACCGCGAAAAACTTACTAAGATCCCTGTTCAATTCGCCCATAGGAAAGGCTAAGAACGTCGAATCGTAGCTCACGACAGGTTCAAGTATATTCCCCATGTATGAGTCAAAGCGTTCTAGCTTTTGCGTGAGCGTCGCGTCTTTAGAGACCTCATCTCTAATCAGTTCAGCAGGAATGTCCACGTCTGGCAGGTATGTACGAAGAAAATTGGCCTAAAATTCGGGGTGTCAGTTCTAAACTGTCCTGTCTCGACTGTCACGACTTACCCCCCGTTCTGCGCTCTGCAGAACAGTGGTTTTAATTGGGCGGTCTGGTGGTGGGCGCGTTGCAGGAAATATAGTTGTACGCTTTCCCAAATGAAGACGATTCGGGCCTTTCCAACGATCAGAAAGGAGTATCTCTAGTGATAGCGAGTTGCTAATCACCTTGAGTTCCGCTCTTTACAATCGAGGTCCACTCGAGACGGCCATCTTTCTCAACCAAAGTGACCGCGTTCGCGCCGCGATCTAAGTCAGGATAGTTTCGAGCAGCGGCTTTCTGCTTGACCTTGGCGTTGTCTTTTCTTCTAGTATTGGCAGCAAGTTGAGTTCGGTCATCGACTGGCCAGGATTCCATTCCATTTGGAGTTAAACGCGTGAAGGTTAAATCTGTTTTTTGGAGAAAAGAAGGCAATGACCACTGGAATAAATAATTTGAAGTCCGCCAATTGTCTGTTCGTGACAGTTGTCTGAATCTCGCTATGCTCAGGCTATGGGCTCTTCAACGCCCACCAACGGGAGTCTGCCGCCCTAGGCACCTCCACACCACCAGAATCGCGAGTGCTACACCAATAGCCAGCTCATTGACCCCCAAAGCCCCCGCTGAGTCCACTGAACCGCCAGCTCCCACAAAATGGACGCCAGATTCAATAAGGACAGGTGTTATTGCGCGCAAACGGGGCATGACTGCGTTGTGGAACGACCAGGGTGCACGATTCCCCGTGACGGTCCTTCAGGTACGTTCTACTGACTCTGTATGTGTTCTTTGCACTGAAACGCGCCCTAGTTGGAAAATTGCCAAGTCACGGCAAATATTCGCACCGTTAGACGAGATCACACCGAATACCACGCGGTACAGGTCTCTGCTTCTGACCGACCTGCTAAGACTACTACACGCCAGATGTTGGGGCATTTTAGAAAAGCAGGGGTTGCACCGAAGCGGATTGTCAAGGAATTTCCTGTGACGCCCGATGCACACGTTCCAGTCGGTGAGCCATGATAGTTGACCTGTGTCGAAGTAGAGTCCTGACTTCCTCCGAGGCACCACACTGTCTGCAATTCATTTTGTTCCGGGTCAGTTTGTGGACGTGGTCGCGAATTCGTACGGTTTCTTCTTTTTGTCAGAGGTTCATGTCTAACTAATGTTTATGGCAGCATCGGAAAGGGATTCCAAGGTGGCATGAAGAGATGGGGTTTCCATGGTTTGGCAGCGAGTCATGGTGTTTCTGTATCACACCGGTCGTCTGGCTCTGCCGGAAACTGCCAGGTATGTCTGCGGTTCTAAGTTCACACTCTGAAGTTATAACCTTTTTTTTCAGGACCCAGGACGGATTTGGCCTGGTAAGAAGATGGCAGGACACATGGGCAACAAACGCATAACGACACAGAATCTTGCGGTTATTCGGGTTGACACAACCCTCGACCTTATTTTTGTTCGTGGAAACGTCCCTGGCATCGACAATGCTCAGGTGTTAATCCGTGACGCTAAAAAGAAGATGACGGCCCTCAGCAGCCACAACCAGGCGAAAGGCTTGTACGAGAAGGTGCTTCCTAAGGGAGTGGATGATCTGCCGTTCCCTGCTGGCACGACAGAGCTTGCTAAAGTACTACCACCTATTATTGAGGCTCCCGCGTACAGGAGAAGTCCTTTTACCCCACAGGAATAAATTTAAATTTCTTTCCATGGCAAAGTTTGGTTCTGATATGTAACCACCATGGCTCCTACATAACATTTTGAGCTCAAACCTGACTAGGCCTGACTCGTCGTTGACGTTACCAGTGCATTCAATGACACGTTCGCCGTTGCGATCTCAACCTGCAACGTCCTATAGTTCCGATCCTCGAGCAGTTACCAATATGCTGCATACCTTGAGGTCAGTATATATCCCTCCTACATTCCCAAACCCATTAGCCCTTACAATCATATAGAGGAGAGCATTTTCGACACACTCAAAACCTCCAGAGGTCCCGCACCCATGTCTCCGCTACCATCTCCCGCAACTCGCCCACCCTCCCAATAGACCTTACCAGCACCGAGTACCCCACTGCAGACTACTCTCCCGCCAAGGCAGAGGTGTCCCATTCGAGTGCGTATAAGAACTGCCCAGGGCCTACGCCCCCGAAAAGTTGGACACTGACACAGAAAGAAGCTGCTGAGGATACACCGGCGTGGCGAGCGCGGGCTGTTTCGCTCATACTCCCACCTCCACCCCCGATACCACCACTTACCAACCTATGCCTTCGAGTCCTTGCCGCGTTGCCCACCCAGGAATTCACGCACGATATCATTCCGTATGTACCCCCACATCTTCGGCGTGGCCTGGTCCGGCACACTGCGGTTCACTCGCCACTTCACAGTTCGAAGCTATACGCGCTCTGTGAGCCGGACGGTCACACCGACACCGAGTTGGTCGTGGTAGGACCTAACGCTACGCTTCGAGACGATTATTTCATTCGGTCGACGCCAGGCCCCGATGGTAACCCGCTAGAAGATATGGAAGACGAAACGTGGGATGAACAGCAGTCAGGCTCAGATCCACTCACCACGTTCATCCTCATGTCAACACATCTAGCAACATCCTCACTTCTCAGTCTGCCTCCCACTATCACTCAAATGGCGCTCATCAACCTCCCGACGCCTATCTCCCTTCACAGGTTACCTGGTACCTGCCCTTTGCTTATCACTCTGGATCTCTCATACAACATCTGGCTGAGCCCGGGCTCAGACAGTGCAGAGAAAATGCTGGACAGAGTGGACTGGAGTCGATGGAATTACTTGCGTGTTCTAGGGTTGCGCGAATGCAGTGTATCTAGCGGGATGCTGGTAAAGCTAAACAAGGGTAGATGGGATGATGTAGAAGTTGTACAATAGGCTTAGGAAATCTATTGAAAGAAAAACTGTTGAGCGATGAGTGATTAGGAAATGGGCAGGACGTGGATGTGAGTAGAAATATAATATGCTAATAATTATACGATACAAATACAAATCATGACAGGGGCGCGGAGGCACTTGTTCATGTCTTCAAGTCGAGAAAATGTTCGAGGTCGAATGAGGGGACAGTCTGGCAATGTCAAATAAGACATGTTCAAAGGGCAAGAGCGGGAAGTGCATAAAGGAGAACTGACCTCTTGTTCCTTCTGAGATGCAGGTGGAAGCGTGGTCGGAGGAATCAGGGCGCCCGGACGGGACTTCGCGCCTACTTGATTCGCAAACGACCAGACCGTCAAGGTATACCGCGTAAGCAGCTCTAGAGACGACACCGGCGGCAAACCCACGCGATCTAGTTGACGAATGACACCCGTTAACAGCTGCAGCACCACGAAGATTACACAAGTACCTAGAATTGCTCGATTTATCTGGTCGGCGACAGCCTCCCGCCGTTCCTGGCTGAGGTATTTGGAGATCGAACTATGTTCAGGAACCTTGTACGCGAGGAGCCCACCGACGTTATTAAGCTCTTTGAGAAACAATTCGCGGTCGCTGGGTTTCGAGAGCGTCTCCGCCAGACCAAGGAGTTTCCGGGCCTTTGAAAGCAGCGTCAGTTGCTGCTCCAAGGACGCGGGAGAGTCTTCATTCGAGGTCGGAGAGTCCTGCGGCGTGGTCAGTGGTTCTGGGGTGATACCGTCCTTCTTGGGATAAGGGAGGGGGATGGTGCGGCATGCTTCGATGAAGGAGAGGATGCGGAGATTTAGCGTTAGGTGTGCAGGGTCGACGGAGGTGGGCGATGCGTATGGGATGGAGTCCCATATCCGGGATGTTCTTGGAGAGGAGGATGGGGGCCGCTCGGGGACGGGTCCGGAGAGAACTGAGGGAAAGTGCTCATTCGTCATGGCAGTAGCTTCGACCACTTTTCCTGAAAGGATATATTCTTGGATCTCTGTTATGAAGAACCCGTGGTAGATAAAGGACATATTATGGTTGTGAGACGGACGTACGTTCACGAAGTTTAACCTGTTTCAGCTCCTCCTCAGGCAATTCGGGGGTGGCGGGATTGTGTTCTATGTTTGCCGGAATTTCGTCACCATCGGCGTCAAGGTGTCGTACGGTGGTATCTCTGGCAAAAGCCTTTGCGGTTTTCGTATAACATTGGTGGCAGAGGTAATCCAATACAAGCGCGCGCTGTACGGGATTTAATCTCACAGGCCACAGAAGATCTACAAAGGCCTCACGAGCTGATACGGGGTTGAATTGGCTAGCTGGGTGCCGGGCTGTGGCCCTAGGCGTATGGTGTCGACTGAGGACATGGAGAGCGTTGATGGATTGAAAAAAGCGAGGGCAGCGCCTCCGTCATTCAATTGCGTCTCTCGGTCAAAATCTGTAACTCCTTTGTGTCTGTTTACACTAAGTTCAACTTCACTATTTGACTTGCCCCTTCCCTACTTTATCTTCAGGCCTTTATCTTGAATCTGTTCGCGTAACGGTATCTTCTGGTAGGTCTGATTGTTTGTCATTCTTTTCTATCCCAATCTAAATAATTTGGATACTTAGTCGTTTTACCCCCGTCTGCTCAATGTCGGCCAGACCTCAAGCAAGTGGTCAAAAACCCAAACATAAATATCCACGCGCAGACCCTCAGCTGCCTCATGATCTTATGCGCGTTCTGAAAGAAGACAAGACCTGCCCGTCTTATCGTTCTGTTGTCTTCACACCAGAGTTCAACGTCGTTCGTCATTTGATGGTCGCTGGCGAAGAATTCCCGGAGATGATCATTAAGCCCGAATTTGTTCGAGGCATTAATCGAACTATTGGGCCACTTCCAGGAGCTGTATCCCTGACGAGAACAAGCACTTGGTTGCACCTCGCAGCCACTACTGGCGATATCCCCCTTTTCTACGAAATTTTGCGGCTTGGATGTCACCTAGAGGTAGTCGATGATCTTGGTCGAACTCCATTGTACGCTGGCTGCGATAGACTATCGTCACTGGTGCTGAACGGGAAATTGCGCCCGTTCCCAAGTGCAGACAGTGCTCGTCTTCGCATTGACGTAAAACGAATCGAGAAGGTCTGCATTCTACTGGTAGAGCAGCACGCAGCACTTGACAGTATCGTCAACGGGAAAACGCTCCTTCACATGGCCTGCGCGGCAGCCGCATGGGACCTCATCAAAGTCTTGCTTTTACACGGCGCTGATTTCGCTCCTACGTCTCTTCCTCGAGACCAATATTGTATCTCCCTTCTGAAAACCTCGGCAGAAAAACAGAGGTTCAAAGCTCTTGCTCAGGTACCCAACGACCGACCTCTCCGACCGTGCCCATGCTGGTCCGGTGAGAGTCTGTCGAGGTGCCACGCGCGCGGCGACAGGGCCTATCCCGACCACTTTGTCTGCCGATGCAATTCGCGCAAGGTATATGAGAAATGCTGCAAAAAAAAGGGCGTGCCCTGGGTCGAAAAATGGGATCCAGAAGAAATGTGGATCCAACCCAGTCGTGTCGTAAGCGTCAAGAATCCGTCGGAGGCCTTCCAGCAGCAGCTTAATATGGTGGTCAGCTTAAACGAGAGCGTTCATGATGGTACCTCTCTCTTCACTGCAAAATATGTATCCGCCGCATTGGCCCAATACACAGCGCACATGATGGATGACCTCGTGCGATTAAAGCACGTCGACCCTGGGTTTGCGTACGCAGCAAAGAAAGTGGACTTTATACCCAGGTAGTTAAATCTGGCCATTCATTCGCCAGTCGTTTACTTATCGATGATTTACAGACCGTGGAACCTGCCGAAAGTTGAACAGCGGAAAAGAGTGGAAGAGTGGAATGGATCTGTCGACGAGTACATCATGTCGGACCTTGATGGACGCACGCGAGAAGAGATCGAAAATGCATGTAAAATTGGGCCCGCAGGTGGGCCTCTGTATCGGGTGTGCGAGAATGAGGTCTGTCGGGAAGTGGAAGGGCGCGAGCCGCTTTCTGGAGGCCCTCTAATCAAGCTGCTTGTCTGTTCAGGATGTAAAAAGGTCAGGATTTATATCATGTCAGAATTTGGATGTTTACCCATTGCCTCCCTTTCACAGGCGTTATATTGTACAAAGGAATGCCAACGGGCAGCATGGTCTCAGCACAAACCTATTTGTCAGTCTGGAGAAGCCGAAGACCAGTACCTGCCGTCCCAACTTTCTATCCGCGAAGAGCTCCAGACGACGGATCCACCGCGTTCTTCGAGGGGCCTGAAGATTGCTTGATGCGGTGAGCTTTGTTTTTCTGTATATACTGTGTCGTCCGAGTCGGTCTCATCCTCGTTTAGTTGATCTTGTCGATTCATGAGTCGACACAGTTGTAATATGTCAAAAAAACTGTCGTTGTATTATACCAGCGCCTGTGCTGGCATCCATGATCCTTCTAGTTTTTGTTTCCGTGTCGTTTACATAAGACCGAGTTGATACCATTGCATGTACATACCTCCGTTCGAACGTCAAATGCCTACAGCCTTGACTGCTTAATTCCTTTGCAGGAGCCGACTTCGCCATCTCGAACTGCTCGCCCTCTGAAGCAACATTAATGAATACATGGAGATCCAAGGTTATACTATCTATACACTGCATCTTATGCGTGCTGGCCGACCCCGAGGTAGGACTGTAGAGTCGCTCGGGTGCCGCGCTATCGAGTCCCCCGTCAGGAGACCGGTCTCCTCCTCCATTCTGCTGCTATATATTGTGCCATGCCGTCTATGTCGAGGGCGGTATATAAAGGATTGGGCAACGATTGTTATATCGAACACGAGAGTCCCCGCGCTCCCAAGAAGATACCTGAGTGGGGGATTTAGTACAAGCGTACCAGAGAAGAAATGCGACGAACGGAATGCTTTCTTTGATAAAGGTGGTGGATTCGGGTGGAGGTAGTTGCATGTTTGGTGAGGATATGATGGACGCGACGTAGAAAACGTTCCCCAGGAAAGCGAAGACGAAGAGATACATGGAGAGGCCCTGTGAAAATATGTAAGACTGTGCCGTGACATGTGGATTCTGGAAACAGAGCCTCCGACCTCGACGGATTTCCGGACAAACTGAAAATTGTTTAAGGACGGATATTAGAAAAAGTCGAAGACAACACGCACGTTCTTCCAGATTTGCGGTAGCCGGGATGTCAGATATAACGTGGTACATAGCCATGCGAACATACGGCCGATGACACGTTCGCTAAGTGGCTCCGACATGAAAGCTTCGTATAAAGGCGCGTCTGAATGGAACGTCCGTCCGTCATAGAGTCTGGTATCCAAGTTCATGCCAGATGTTGCAGCCATGTCCAACCCTCTAATTGCCAGTACCCTGCCCACATTGGAAGTCGCAGTAAAACTATGTTTACTACTCGCCAGAGTGCCGATTCCGAACAAGGCCCATACACTCAGGAAAACCATGGTTGCGGGCCTCACTCTAGAGCTCCGTCGGTTTGGACTCGCCACTTCCGGTCCTATCGCTAGACTGCTGTCAAAGTCCCGTTCAAGCGGTCGTCCTCGCCCGGCTACATCAAGCAGAGATTCCGAGGATGGTATCGGTTGACTATTAGCCGAGATCAATGGTGTCGGGAGGACTGGCATTACTCCGAGACTCCCACTCCTCTGCCTATAGCCCTCTATACTCCAAGACAGCCGTTTCCTCCTTGAATCATGCCCAGCTTCGGAGTGAAAGCTCTCCGCCAGTGCAGCAAGTGCATTCTCGTCGACTTCGTCTTCATCTACCAGATCGGGAGAACTGCCCACTCTAGAAATGTCGTGCACTCGATCGGTGCTGCGGCCCTGCCACCTCCGTCGATGGTCTGCTTGTTCGTCCTGCTGAGCAGCAAGAGCGGCTGTGGCAGCGACGTTCGCGGCGACAGCGGAGAGGGTGCGGTAACGTGCGGCGCCGCGATCGGTCGACAATCGGCGAGTTCGCGAGGCAGATGCATGCAACGGGCGAGCATGACCGAATGATGGAACGGGCTTTGCTCGCCTCGAGTAGTAAATATATTGGGCGACCAGCGCACAATCCACGAAAACGAAGTATGTCGCCAGATAGGTCTATATCCTCCAGAATTTAGTGCCGGAACAAGACAACGAAGCTGAAACTGACCTGAAATGGTAGCTGATGTGTAAGAATGCATCCAACAAGGTTGGAGAAATCGCCTGTGACAAAAGATGTTGATGAGCAAACAAGGATGGCGAAAAAGGCGCAAATATGGCGTTACCGAGAAGCCAGTTGGCTAAGAATGGGAGAGCCAGGCCTTCGCAAGACTGAAGGCGTAAGTTCTCCAGGACCTGTCTAGGGGCCGAAGTCAGCCGTGCGGCGCAATGACGAGGAATGCAGTAATTCGAATGGACGATGGTGATGTGGCGACTTACGGAAACTGGGCACCTAGCCAACAGGCGATAGAGGTGTAGCCAAGCAGCTCACTCACGGTAGGCACGGAAAGCATTTGCTGGCAAGGCAGAGGGAGGGGAGCGAGGGCGAAGGCGCTTATCAGGAACGAAGCCAGAGCAGTCCAATTCGGTTCGTGTGCTGTCAGCCTCGGAACTAGAAGTATTCAATAGACGCAACGACTCCAATTCACTGATCCTCGTTGTACACATGTACTTATACCATCCTAATCCTAATCCTATATGTACTCGTAGTTCGTATTATACCTAGCAATGGCCTCGGTATTATGGTAATGTGTTGTATGAAGATATACACAGATCACATGTCAACGTCTGAACTGCCTTCTCTCTTACCCATGCCTCCGCGCTCCAGCCAGAAGCGGGCAGCCGCCTCCAACGGCGAACCCTCATCATCCACCCATGCCCCCAAGAAAACTCGTTTCGTTGATCCCTCTGAGGACCCTGCCAGATTTGCCGAGGAAGTCGACTCCGCCTTGGAGACCCCCTCCCACCGACGCGGCAAAGTAAGGACCGAGGGCTACGAATCGGACTCGAGCGACGACGGCGAGGGAGTCGTCCACAGCAGGAAGAAGGAGGACGACGACGAGGAAGATGATATGTTCGCTCTCGGTGACAAGGAGGAGAAGAAGGACGACGTCGGTGGGAAGAAAAAGAAGGAGTTTCTGAGACTTGGCGATATCGAAGGCCAGGAGTTCGGTGGTTCGGGCTCAGAAGAAGACGAGGAGGATGAACCGGAGGACGAAGATGAAGCTGAGCGGAGGAAAAAGGAGGGGATGGGGTATGAGTTGTCTGCGTTCCATATGCGGGACGAGATGGATGAGGGCAAGTTCACGGACGATGGGAGCTATGTACGGACGTTCGACCCACACGGCGTCCACGACCGTTGGATGGAGGGGTTGGGGGAGAAGGAGATTAAGATGGCTCGGCGGCGGAAACGGCAGCAAGAGAAGGAGCAGAGGGAGAAGATGAAGGCCGAAGAGAAGGAGCTTGAGGAAAGTGGCGGTAAGGCAAATCTAGAGAAGGAGTTGCTGGTTATGCTCAAGAAGGGTGAAACCGTGCTGGAAGCTCTGCAACGACTGGGAATACAGGCGAAGAAGAATCAGAATGGAAATAATATGCAAGTGTACACCTCCTAAAGATCATATTAACGGACTACTGACTAGAAAGATCTATAGTGGCAAGATGAAAGCAACTGAACCGGACGCCATGAACGTCGATAAACCTGTCAAGTCCCCGACACAGATCGAAAGCATCACGCATCTCGCATCGAATATCATGGCTCTTGGGGATACCGATATCTATTCCAGGACCTATGAGGAGCTCGTTCGTGCAGTGCGTTCTTGTGGGGCCGTCGATGCATCCTGGGAACCGCCATCAGCCGACGTACGGTACGAATACAAATGGGATATCCCTGGTGGCGCACAGCCCGGGGAAATATTCGGCCCTTTTGGCGAACAGGAGATGCATGCCTGGATGAAGGCGTCGTACTTTGGGCCTTCCGGAGAGAAAGTGAAAGTTCGACAAACCGGTGGCGAGTGGGGCGATTGGGACGATGTGGTCCAGTAATTTCCGACTTTCATATGTACGATACGACCATCTAATGTCGGCCGGATTTTGTTTTGGGAGAAGTGATTACGGAAAACGAATTAGCGTATGTAACCCACGCAGAGTCAGGGAAGCATTATATCGCCGGCGCCTCGACGCAAGGAATCGCGTGTACGGATGCTAGATAAAGAATCCTCCAGATTCTTCGGCGATTGCATTCCTGGCAATGGTAAGCCAATGCTTTGGCGAGTCAGGGAGCTCTGAAAAGCCGTGCTTAAGAAAGTGGAGAACGTCTTTGGAGGACTGATGTGTTCCAAGTAAGCAAGGGAATTTGAGAATTGGGGAAGGATCGTAGGAGCGTCCTGGAAGTGAGCTTTCCAGACCGTCGATGATGATTGGCATGGAGTAGTGGCGAGATTGTACCCCATGCCTGTTGGTAAATGTCGAAATAAGTGCCCAAGTACTATCCTTTACAATGCGAGGCACTACTGGCAACTACAACGAGCATGTCAACGAGGACGAGCAGCAGGTAGACTTATCCGTATTCAGAGCTGTGATTTTGAGTTCATTAACGCCAGGGTCGGATTCAGACTTTATTTACGCGTTGTTTACGCGACTTCATATACTAGTTACGTGACGAATTGTCACAATAACACGACTCAATCTTATGGCGACCAAAACCGTCGTCGCTTCTTCGTCTCTCGAGACCACCAATGCTGATATCATAAACTGTCTCACCAAGTTGGGGATATATCTGGAGCGCGACCGCGCAGAGCTGGAAAAAATGACCCCCACGCACCAGAACACCCGTATACAAGCAGCCTTTGACCGTGCGGTGGAGACTTGCTGCATATTTCCGTTAATTTTTAGCAAGAAGGAGCTTTCTAGCCCCAAAAAAATTTCCTTGGGGAGCCGCATGAAATGGAAGGACAGGAAGACGAATCGTTTGGCGGCTGCTTATGCGAATCGCTCGCCAGGTGACTCGTCGATAAAACTATTTGTACAAGCAATAGGTGTGCTTCAACGTAGATGAAAGCCTATGTATCACGACTCATGTCATCTTTTCCTCTACAGGCACACACTCTCTATGGGGTCCTTTTCGAATGGGCAGGTATTCTGTTGAGGCGTGTTTTTTTATTTTCTTGCTCCAAGCTTAACATTCAGATCCGCTTACTGGACATCAGGACAGTGCAAAAATTCAAGGCGCCTCTGTCCGGCTGGAATCTGATGTGCCCGAGCTTGAGACCTTGATCATGCGTTGGCTGGCGCTGGTAACTCTGATCAGCACCACAGGACAAGCCTGTCCCGGTATCTGCTGGTCTCTTACCCATATTCCAGCCACACATAATGGCGACAATGCTCACCTTCCAATTCCTCTCGTATCTACAGCGCGTCTCGCTGTGCAGCCTCTGGATGTTGTCGAGATACAATTGGATCAGGACATCGACTCAATCGAAACCGAAGTTTCGCTGTCGGCCACTCGTGAAAAGGAATTCGCACAGGAAGGCTATGTTGGTAATTTGAATCGACGAGCTGTCCCAGTTATTGTTCTGAGATATGCAACGTCCGTTGCGGGTCTTGGAAGCATGGAGGTCTGTCATATTTTTCACCACAGAAAGTTCACATGCGATGGTCTGTTTCCAGGCTGTCCAATCTCTCATCAACCATGCCAAAATTCGGCCTAGTGATGCTGCAAACGCATATCTAACCAATGTTCAACTTTCACTATTCTCGCGTTTATTGTGCGACACTAGTTTTCCCACTTTTTCCTTCCTTTCTGACCATACCAGTTAGGGAGTCAAATGCTCGCCGCTTCACGCCAGCGGACGTCAAGAAATATCAAGCCGATGTGCCAAAACACATCCGTGAAAAAACATCCATTTCATTCCTTAGCCCTCTTTACTGCCCTTCCCCCAAAGTCGCCGACGAAATTGAAATTGGCCGCAGGGCAAGGATGGCCTGCGAAGTATGTCATAAAGAGCAGAGTGCCGATGTTAAGCTGTTCTTTTGCAGTGCTTGTTCTGGTTTGTTGTAGCCTTAATCGTCTTGAAGTGAAATTCATTGATATGAAAATTTTCTTCAGGATCCGCATACTGCAGCCCTGAACACCAAACTACTAACTGGAGCGCACACAAGCTTCATTGTCGCTCTTCCAAACTCACCAAGTCTCCCGCCACGTACCGTATTGACCCAAAGAACCCACAGTCTGCGTTAACCAAAGCGCTTTTACCTCTGCAGAAGACCCATCTAACGCTGCCAACTGAAGAGGGCTCATACTGTGTATGGAACAATCCCGTCGACCGTGTTAAGCCCGCGAGTCGTTCTTCCGCCCGCTCACAATGCGCACGTACAATATATGGGCCTGGGCAGCGCTTCCTTGTTCGTGTGCGTTGGGGTGGGCATGGGGAGCGTATGTACGGTCTCGGGAGGCAGCAGCGGCTTGCCATGACCACTAGCAGCGCGATGCCGATCCAAGCCAGGTTCCACATGACGTAAATTGTCCTCTCCATAATCACTCATTTACACCGCTGATGTCCTACAGGATATTGCACATTGCGGATCGGCCATTCAGCTTTTCAATCTTACTCCAGAAGGCGACCGGTCTCATGTCTTCCAACGGTATCATGAGACCGGGTGTTCACGATGAGGATAACACAGAGGTGTTTGAGGTACTCGTTAATTTAGTGAAGCGTTATGATATGGAAAAGGTACATACTTGTTGGGGTGTTTTTCTATTGCTAAACTATGATTGTTCTCGTTTCTATAGGCCGAGTGCGTGTATCTATGGGCGACACGCAAGGGCGATTGTATCGAGGTCCTGTTAGAGGATATCCCTGATCAGAGGCTTGGATGGTAAATAGGTTGCCTAAGATACGCGTTTCGTGGTCTAGAAATAAATGAACCTTGCGAAACTGCATGCTGCATGGAACTTCATGCATCATGCATTGATGTTACAGAATCAATGGCTAATGTATTGGAATACAAACGAGACCTCGGGTAACCCGACTTCAGCGCGTAACAGGTCGTCGTGGTTGTTCTGAAGCTCTGCATTCGTAAAGTGATTCCACCTATCGATCCAGTGAGTCTCACCCACAGCCTCCGGTAAATCTGCAAATACACATACGTGCTCCCATCGCCATACAACAGGGCCGGTGATTTGATCATCTGTTTCCCGTCCTTACATCGTTTGCACTTGAATGTTTCATGCGTCTCACACAGCGTCTTTTCATTGAACAAGAACAGCTGGCGAAGCGCGTCGATGGAGAAATGCCGCTCGGCGTCTTCTTTTTCGTCCACAACGGCCGAGGAAAGTGCTTGTTTGTTGGCCTGCCTCTGGAAAATCTTCTCCTCAATTGTTCCAGTTGAAATAAACCGGTACACAAAGCCTATAAAGATTGGGTCGACTGTTCCCGAAAGAACATTCGTAAATGAGATGACTGACATTCCTTCTTCTGGCCATCACGCCAAACACGCGCCAAGGCTTGCTGATCTGCTGCGGGGTTCCAGTCTTTAACGATATGTAAGTTGAATAATGAAGTGCCATGATTGAACGATGACTCACCAGGATCGAACAGAATCAAGCGGTTCGCGCCAATGAGATTGATTCCACATCCACCAGCTTTACTACTCAGGAGGAAGATAAATTCCTTCCCTTCTGGATCGTTAAACTGGTCGACTAGTTTTTGTCTCTTGGTGATGCTCATTGTGCCGTCAAGTCGGAAACATTCATACCTGCGAAAGGGAACAACTATCAATAATGCTATCGTATCGTCTAATGGTGAGAGACGATGAGCACTTCTTGCTTCGGCAGAGCTTCTCAAAGAGATCTAGAGTCTGGGTATAATTACTTATTAGCACTATCTTGTCATTTGTATGCGTCTTTATGTGGTGAAGGAATCTGATTATATGTCAGTTTGAACGAAGCCACGCTCTGCATCACTGTGCGCACCTCTCGAGCACTAGGAACTTTCCGCCCCAGTCACACCGTACTGTGTGATTTCTCCCTTTCTCTTTGCTGGTCGCACCAGCTCCTGCGAAGCCTTCGGGTATCAAATGCTCACAACCTTGAAGGTCGTCCGGTAGGTTAAGGAGCTCTGGGTGGTTACATAACTTCTTGAGAATATTGATGGCTTTGAGAGGCTGCGAATTTGCTCCTCGTAGCAGAGCCTTGATTTCAGGGGAAGAAATGAACAGCCGATAAAGAGATAGTTGAAAATCTGAGAGCCCGCAAAAGACGACTTGCTCATATTTGACAGGGACTACCACGGAACCAGTGAGTCCATAATAAAAGGACAGTTTGTGAACACACACGGTATTTGGAGAGAAGGTCGTTGGTCCTGCGGATGATGAACTTGGTAACGAGTCCTCCGAGTTCTTTGAGCTTCTCTTCGCTTTTGGCCTTGACCTGGTCGCTCGCTTCTGCATCACGGCCACGGATGATAGTGTTTTCAAAGTTCTTCCGAAAGTCATTTTTGGAGCCAAGGAAGTTTGGATTGGCAAAACTGAGAAGCGAAAAGTACTCTGAAAGGTCATTCTATACCAGAGGGTGGATGAACGTTCTGTCGGTTGTATCAAGGAGCAGAAATACCTGGATTGGGGTGCCAGTCAGAATGACACGTCGTTTGACGTTTAATGCATTCAACGCTTGGTAAGTAAGAGACTCTGATGGACCGCAGTTAATGAGCCAGAGACGATGAAGAATCATATATGTACCTTACCTGAGTTCTTCAGCCTATGTCCTTCGTCACAAAGAAGTAGGCCGATACTGCAACTGGCAAGGTGTGCTCCAAGAGTCCGAAGAGTTTCGTACGAGACGATCATCACTACCCTGATGTAAATATCGCGATACGAGAGCTAATTGCAGGAGTAACTACCTGGCTGCGTGACATTTCTTCCCTGAGCCGCTACCCATCTGGCGACCTTCTCCAGCAGCTCGGCCTTTCCACCTTTACCATCGACTGCTAAAGCCGTTATTGTATCTTTCCCTAGCCATTTGACTGAAGAGCGCATTAGCAGGCTGCATAAATAACAAAAGGAACTTTGATAAACCTCACCTAGTTCATTTGCCCAGTTCTTCACCAAACTGGAGGGACATGCGATGATGCACTTCTCTATAGATGGTTTTCCAGCATGAGGAGATTGTTTCAGTAATGTCCAGAGCAACGCAATGCATTGAAGGGTTTTGCCAAGGCCCATCTCATCTGCCATAATACAGCCGTATTGGTTCTCCACAAGCATGCCGGTGGTGCATTTGTACAGAAACTGGAGTCGTCAGCGAGAGAGGGTGGTCAATAGTAAGTAAACCCACCTTGACGCCTTCGACCTGATGTGGTCGAAGAACCTTCGTCAACCGTGGATCAATGACGACAGGGACCTTATCTAGTTTATTCTTCTGTTCTTTCCCCTCCCCCAACAAAGCTTTTAAGCTTTTGTGTGGGTTGTACATGCCTACCGTCTTCGCCGTAGCCTCCTGTGCGGCCTTCTCCTTGGCCTCTTCCTTCTCCCGTGCCTTCCTCTCTTCGTCTGTTTCTCGATCGTCAATTGTCGGATCGTAAAGAACGATTGCATGGTCCTCCATCGGGTCGTGTAATGGCCGAGGTATAATCTTCGCTTTTGGGCGAATTCCAAGAGATATACCCGTCGGAATTAGGAGAACTATAGCTCCATCCTTGTTTGTCATGGCAGGCATCGAAAACCTGCGAGCTACCTGCTCGAACGGCTTCGGTTTGTACACAGGATAGGTCTTGATGGCAGCAAGCAAGTCCTCTTCATTATGATAGGTTCCATCACGGTCGTCCTTCTTCTTCTTCTTCCGAGCTGCCTCAGCCTCGGAATCCGAATCATCGTCGCCGCCTTGTTGTCCCTTGTACGAAACACGTTTTCGTTTTCGTTGGGGTAGGATGCGGTCAATAGGAACAGCGAGGGTGGGGGGCTTGAATGGCTTGTTAATACGGGTACTTTCCTGGAGGCGGTCAACGACTTTGCCGTCATTCGTCGTTGGAGCGCGTCGCAGCATCTTGGCAGTCAACGAGATCACGAGTAGTGTGACAACAAGCATGAATTGTGACAGATCGTGTGCAGAATAAATATCAGCAAATACGCTAAACTACACCACCGCCATCGCCGCATCCACAGCCTCCGCGTAGGCCGAAAAATTCTCAATAATTACTCTTGTAACAAGAACGCTACCAGGCTGGCCAAGAAGCAAAGGGGAAATATTCAGACGCTGAGAAAGAAGGGCATTGTCTGATGAACAGAACGCCAGAACGTCCACCCCAGCCATCGCTACAAACTGGTCATATCGCGTCAGTGATGTCTAGAGGAGAATATTACAACATACCAGCTCTCCAGAACTCAAACGTGAACGGAAATGTTCGAATTGTTTTATCTGATCAGCAGTCGCGTTGGCATCGGGGACGATCTTTGCCGAGGGTCCCCCAGTGCGAAAAGTATCCAGCAGAGCAAGAGAGGATTTTTGGCTATAAAATTTACCAGGCGGACCCTTTTTACTCACGATAAACGCAAGTGTTGGCGAGCCGGGGGGCAAAGGAGATTGGTCTGCTAAAACGACTGGGATCGAGGCCGATGTGTCGAGATTGAGGAAGAAAGGTGAAGATTCAACTCTACATCGATGCCCACGTCAGCTATTGTAACAGCAGAAACAGAAACGACGCTCACGATCCTGAGGTTGAGGGTTCAAGGGCAGGCTTGGTCTGTGAATCAGACCCAAGGCCCCTTTATGGCATGTCAGTAAATTCGCCGGATTTGAACGTGAAAGAACGAACAAGGGCCCGAAAATAGTAGAACGCTTCCAAGCCGCGCTGAAAGTATTCATCACACCTGTTGTTGCCACTGAAGGAAATAATTTGTCTCTCGCAAGTGCAAGGCTGGCAGTAAACATCGTTAATGGCGGCATCAGCCACTGTGTATTCAATCCCCACCTTTGCTGGAGAGACGTCTGATCTAGTTGGGGCTCTGCCACTGGCGCCGATGTCGGTTCTGCATGCATATCTGGATCCGGATGTGAAGTTGGTTTTGGGACAGGCTGGGCGGCAGTAGGAACATCGTCTTCAAAGTCAGAGAGTGCTTCTTTGGCTTGATCGGCTCCGGCCAGGTGAAGTAACTCTTCTGCAGTTGGAGGCGCCTGGGCGGAAAACGTCGAAAAGCCTGGAATTTCGCCGCCTAGTGTCTCCTCGTTTCCCTGGAGCGATCCAGGTGTAAAATCTGCACTGCCATTGCTCTCTGGTGCCTCCTTATTCTTCTGTTGCGGTTCCCTATGGTACCTTCCCTTCACTGTCTTTAACGCGCCTTTCTCAAACGTAAGCAGCGAGCTTGTGTTCTTCTTCATGAAACCTGAGGAGGATCGCCCAGGACCCGGCTTCGATCCAGATGCATGTGTAGCGCGATTAGACGGTATACGAGGTGAGTCAGATGCTGAGGGAGCTTCCACACTCTGCCCCAGCAGGCGAGCTTTGACTGGAATAGCTCCTTCCATATCGGCAAGTTTGGGGCCATCCACCATTTTCACCCGGGGATTTGCGGCTTTGGCTCTATGGAAAGGCATATCTGAGTTCTGGCTCTGTTCCATATCATCGAAAAGCGGGTCAGGTGCATTTGGCGGGGATGAGCTATCCTGGACCATGTCTACGTCCAGTATGGGATTGTCGACCGTCGTGGGATCGTCAGCATGTTCATTATCACCGCCGAATGGTTCCAAGGTATCAGCATCAACGGCTAGAACAGTTCTCATTTGTGGAGGGGCATTTAATTGGCCTTGTGGCTCGAGCTCCTCGTCGGACGCCGGAATGATTTCGTCAAAGGAAGGCGAACGTGCAGACCTTCTTGGCGTAGTGTGCGTAGGCCTTGGTAGGGAGGTTGCATTTTTCGGAACATCCTTTTTACCACGACCTGGTAAAGGTATTGGTTGCTTCATTGGCTCGGACAGTTTGTCATATTTCGAGGTCTCGCGGACACGTTTGCGAGGTCGATCGTCTTCTGAGTCTTCAATTTCAATGACAGAGGGGCTACGTCTTCTCTTTTCGTTTGGAGATTCAGCTGAGGCCCGGGCTTGGGCTGAACTCTGGCCAGGTGACGTCGGGGATGGTGCTGCGTTGCTCGGCTTGAGCGACTTGCGTTTAGGCTTGCGACCTAAGAGAGATTACATGTAAGCTATGGAGGACACTTTGTGTAATAGATACGCACGTGGAGGTCCCGTTGGCAGAAATTCTTCTCCAACTTTGAAGAGGCTAATGTCCCGGTAATCTCGGTCGCCTGCATTAGCACGTTCCCAAAACCGCTCGATGATATGTTCAGAGCCGACAAATGATTTCACAGATTCCCATCTATGATGTCCAAGTGTTGTCAGATACGGTATTGGGATTGAGGCGAGTACCTACGTATCGTCGCCGGGGCCATATCCTTTCCACTGACGCGTTGAAGAGGTTCATGATGATTGAAGAGCAGATTTGACAGATGGAACACTCACCCGAACGTTGTATTTCTTGATAAGTCAGTCAGAATATGCACAATATTGCAACATAGGTAACAGTACACACCCACAGCAAGTTCTTCTTGCCTCGTGCTTTCTCGACATCGACACGCGCGCAGGTGATGGACTCTATGGTATGATGAAACATGAATTGGACGAAGGGACCTCAGTGCAATGCAACTCACCAACTTCATACTCCTCTACTTCTTCGTCGTCGCTCATGGTTGCTACAACTTCAAGTGAAGTTCAAGTTTTTAATTTAGTGGCACGTGCACGTGGGTACTCAATTATAGTCCACCATGTCTTAACTTTCGTAACTCGATTTATCCATGGTGGGCTTAATTCAAATTTGTTCTGAACCATGTCGAACAAGCCAGAGCAGGGCTATGATGTAGCCCCACCAGCATATGGACAGCCCTCAGATCGTGGACATGCACAACCACCTTCCACTCCGTCCTATAGGCAAAATACTCCAACAATGCAGCAGCCGCAGTACCAAACACCCCCTGTACCCAACGGTATGTCTGTTTTTCCTCTCACTACGGCGAATTTCTAACAGTTACGCTGCTCAGTGGTGTATATGTCACCCTGTGTCCAAGGGCATCACAACAGCACTGTACGTTTCGGCCTGTGTGGCATTCTCACTGCGATCGTGAGTCTACCAGCTGCCCAAAATTCCGCCTTCTCAAAAAGACCTTTAGATCTGCTTTCCGGTTGGTCTCATCTGTTTATGGTACACCCCGTCTTGCAACTTCAGTGCAAGCGAAGCTCACTTAAGCTGCTTATTCCTAGTTTGGACAACGAGAGGGTCTGCTCTCGTTGCGGAGTCAGACTATGATTAGATAGACTACGCTCGCTCTATGTGCGGCTTTTCATCGCTGTGCCCTCTTTTCCCTGTTGCAGTTGCGCCACCGAAACATTCATTGCATGCATCCGTACATTTGAAGATACTGCGTACGAAGATCATACGGCGTGGAAATAGATGCAAACTATCAAAACGCAATTCATTTAGTCTGAAGATTGATTGCGTGCAAGACAAAGTATCAATAATTGGAAAATAAGGGAAAGCTCATAGACTATATGTACATGACGCGCAGTATGTGTTCGGTATATAATAATAGACAGTAATTAAGCAAGCAAGTAGATATGTGATGGGTAAGAAATGTACATGCTCCGGAAATCAACTTTCAGAGAGTCGAGTCCATTAGATGTGCTTTAGGCATCTTGGGATTCAGAATGCTGGGGTCCCCACTCTGGAATAGGCAGAAGTCTGGAAGCAATCAGACAATCCTTCACCCACGGCCAGTGCACGGTTGTTCCGTCCTCCAAGTGTGAGCCGTAGTGATGAGCCTCCTTGATAATAATAAAATCGAACGAGGAAGCGGAGGCGGAGGCATATTTCATCTCGCTAACCGCTTCGACGCGGTCTGCTCCCATGGCCAAAATGATGCGTGTGACTGCATTATGAGCCTCCTGTGTTTTTTCCTCTGCGCCGGTAAGCTATACAAAAGGTAGTCAGGATATGTGCGGGTCATTGTGACAATGCATCCGTACCTTTTTCCCTTTGGGTGATGGAACCATCTCAGCCCCGATACATAGAATCGACTTCCCTTCAAATAATTTACACGGGACCCTGTTGTCCATAATTTCGTTAAGTTGGTGGACGCTATTGCCCCAGTCAACGTCGACCTGTTGAGATGCACGAGCACCCAAAGCATCTGAGTATCCTTGAGGCAACATGTACGCCACCCAATCCTTCTCTTCTCCCTGAATTATATTGATTTAGAAAGGACGCGGCGATGGAGGGGACAAAACTTACAGCGGCGACAGAGTCGTGAAGCCAAGATACAGACAAACAGGGAATACCCAACGCCAAAGCGATCAAGAATTTTGGTTTGAGGCTTGAATCGTCGGCCACGAGGAAAACTCGTTCGATGTCATCGTTGCCTGTCCACTGAGCCTGAGTTTTCTGGATGACCCATCGGTGGTTCGTCTGAGTGTGTTTCCCCTCCATGCGTATAACGTCAGACCAGTCGTTGATGACCGTGCCGCCGTTATTTTTAATGGCAGACATGACATTCTCCCTTTCTTTCTCCCAGTTCCCACTGGATGAGATGGTGACCACGAGAGCCGTCTTGTCAAAAATACTGGTACGAAGACCACGGGTGGATGGACCGCTAACCAGGGAAAGCCTCGATGGCGTTGGGCTGGCTTTGACGCGTTCAGGTTTTACTGTCGTGACGAGGGCGTCGAGGGACACCGTACGATCCTTCCAAGCGTAACTGATGGTTTTGCTCGCAATTTTGATAGCCTGTAACGAAACCTCCGTGATGCCGGTGTCCACTCGAACGCTCACGAGATCGGAGGATTCGAGTTTAGCAACGTCAACCACCTTGACGCCACGCATACACTTGGGAACAAGAACATCATCACCAGCGCGAAGGTCGAGCAGCCGCATTTGATCGACGGTGACGATTCCTTCGGTCGTATCATCGAAGTGAACAGTGTAGCTAGTACCACCCATATGTGAATAAACGGTGCCAGGATAAAAGTGACCATCCTGCTTCCATAGAGCAAACACACGAGTAGGTTCACAGTCTCCGGCCCTGCTAGTGGAAGCCGCTGATCGCAGTCGTTTTGCTTGTCTCGTGGAAGAAGTGGTCGACGGTACCTTGGTGGTCTTCTTGGAAATCTTGGAGCTAGCCTTAGCCGCCTTTGCTGGAGCAACACTGCGCTTTCGCTTCCGAGATGACGGGGCAGCAAAATCTGGGACCATGTACTCCTCGTCTGCGGGCTCAGTGCCGTTATCATCATCAACAGCAGCAGTCATCAAGAGCTCGTCGTCGGATCCCGAGAGCGGAGATTCATCATCCTTTGATGCAGCACGCCTTCGAGATCTTCCCGCTGGCTCCGTTGCATTCCTTTTGGGCTTTGTATCAGCCTGAGTGGTAGTCGCCTTTCCCTTTCCCTTTCCCTTTCCCTTATTGGGGACAGTGGTATTGGCACGCGGGCGTTTGAATTCCGTCGCTCTCCCCAAATCTTGTTCTGGGAGAGATGACGGGACCTCTCCAGTTTCCCATGACCGACCGATACCGGAAGCCGTCTCCGTTGATGCACGAGTCGCCCGAGTCTTAGATATCGGGGGGCCTAGTTCAGGAGCTGGCTTCTTGGATCCGGCCGACGTAGATTGTTGTCGCTTCAGAATAAATCTGATTAGGTGCAAGTCTTCGTCAAGGAAAGATGAGACATGCCTTGCGAGCATCAGGGGCTTTCTCTTGCTGACGTTCATCAACCGGTACCTTCCCTTTCCCTTTGATATCAGTCCGACCCACGGCTGATCTCTCGTTCTGATTAGAAACCGCAACGGCAAGAGGGACATCTTCCTCGTCATCCTCGTCATCCTCTTCGTCGCCAGGGAATAGAGATTCGCCTACTTCCGCAGCAGACACCTTCTGAACCCCATTAACATGCATCACAGACTTGACACTTTCTCTTGCCCCGTCATCAAGAGGACTGAGCCGGGTCGGTCGCTTCCCAGGACTACGAGATGTGCTGTCCTTTGGTTCCGACGTCGCTTCAGCCCGGAGAGGGTCGGAATCTGGGACGATATCCATTTGGTCAAGGTTACCTTCTCGATGACGTGAGGGTAACGCATGGGGTCGATGGGGTAGCGGCGGATTTGAGGACTGCGGGCGATTGAGAAGGCGTCTCTGCGCCGGCTTCGGCATTTCTTCCTCGAAGGAAGGTTGGGTTTCTTCCATCGTGGGCCCTGTGCCTATTCCGCCGTCGTGCTTGGGGGAAGGAGGACTGGGTAGGGTGGGACGGGTAGGAAATTGTCTTGGGGGTGGCATCGTAGTGTCAGGCTCAAAGGAAGGTTGGGTCTCTTCCTGAGGCGCTCCCGTACTCTCGCTGGCCAAGGTAAGATGATCGTGTCGCACCTGTGGCAGGCCCACCGACTGAGCTAGGTGTTGATATCGATACCTTTTCTTCGGATCGACCATACTCAGCAGGTTCCTGGAGTTGGTAGTAGCAGTGGACTGAGCGGTGCTACCATAGTTGTGGGTGCTGCCGGTAGACGCATCTAAAGGATGCACCGGTTCACGATCCATGTCATCGTCCTCTTCCACTTGCGTAGAGGGTTGTGTGGCGTCGAGCACTGGGGGCGGAGGGTTATCTTCATCACGGTCCTCCAAGTGCGTGTAGTAGCCCGAAGACGGCGCATCGCTCAGACATTCTTCTGTTGAACATCGAGAGAGTTCGCCTACGTGGGCCGTCGGCATATCTACATCCATGTCATCTGGCTGACGGCCAGCCAGCTCTGGTTGGCTGTCCATGAATAGCTGCGAAGGCTGTGATTGCGAACCACCCGAGGCAGAGGGAGTAGATTCGACAAGGATTGTACCCTCGATCGGTGACGGAGAGCGCCGGGATCGGTTTGAGTTGAAAGAATACATAGACTTGGGACTGTGTCTACCATTCGTTGATGAGTTCGCACTGGGTAAAACGACGCGCGGCAGTTCTGAAAGAGGGACGTTGAACTGCTTCGATGTCGCTAAGAATTGTTGCTCTGGATCCTGATCCAAAACACCGAAAGAGTCTTGCGAAGAGACAGGCGATGGAACACGCGTCGTGAATGTCGCAGCAGTCGCAGGGTAAGATGTTGATCGAGTGGGATTTCGACGTGTAGGGCTGTGGATGGTTTTGGGGGTACCAACTTTTGCGCGAGGGGATTGAAAAGAGACCGCTTTGACACCTGCTGCTTTGGGCTTAAAAGGGATGTTTTCAACAATGTAACCTCGACGAAAGAAACTTTATGATTTTCACCTTTGTGATACCTGGAACGGGTAGTCCTGACGATCCAGCACGCGCCGCAGCCGAAGGTTGTTGTGGAGCTACATCCTTCTCGTCTCCTCTAACAACATTACGTGCACGGATGTTTTCCTTCTGTGACCCCTCGTTAGCGTCCACTTCGTCGTCAAGTTGCTGCGTCTGTGTTTGTGCAAGACCGTGAAAATGGTAATTTGGCAAAGAGCTCGAGTTCCGCGACGGCGAAGAGTCTGTGGTTTCCTTAGTCATGTCGGGATCGCCTCCAGAACCTGAACTACGCATATAGCTGGTTTTCCAGCTCGGTTCTCCCGTATCCAACATACTTTGGAGGAGCTGCGTGGCTTGAGATTCACCCTCCAAGTCACTTAGAATGGGGTTTCCGTTATTTAGCTATTGCGAGACACCATACCAAACATACCTGCTACCGTCGACATTGCTCATCCTGTACGCGTCGTTTTCGCGTTTGTGGCTTCCAAGGGTGATGACGGTGAAGTGCAAAAAGCGGTGGATGAGATGCAGGGTTTGCGTAATCGCCGTTATATATACAACTGGATTGCCCTGAGATTGATGAAAATTGGGGCCGTCAGGGTTGAGCTAAATAGAATTTAGGTTTGAGAGCAGGTTGCCGTAAGTCGCCGTTTGCCAATAGAGAATAAAATACGGCCGACTCTCTTGCTGGATTAGGTGTAAACCCGCAAAGACATATGCACAGGATTGGAATAAAGTACAGAGAGCGACTCTTGAATATTTGAATTCCGATTCGGATAAGCGCGCATAATGGGTTAAGTAAGCAGCAACGTGACGGTTCGTGTCAACCAAGCAACACCAAACACAATGACACGCGAACAAGGCTGTTGACTGGCTGTTGTGATCCGCTACAACGTCTCTCCTGCCTGTAACCATTTACAGTTGCTCCTGGTTGCGCAGGTCGTTGATCGCGGGCCGTCCAGATGCCCCGTACAGGCAGAATTCATCGAAGACCTCACAATTTTTCGTCGACGCCCGGCCGTCAACATAGTAAATCCAAGGTGCCCAGCAACAAGACCTCACACCGCTTTGAGCGAATATACCGCAAATTCAGAATAACATCTGGTGTTCCTTCTAAAACACAGCCCCAAGTTGAGGTTACACCGGTTGTAACGTCCCAAACCGCGAAACCAGCCGATCGCAACCACAAGGTTGACTTTGAGAAGAATGGCCATCTGGATGGCGAAGTGACGGCTATACCCAATCCTATTCCAGAGACTGGATTTCGACCAACCCTAGCGCATGTCTCTTCTACTGGTCCTACTTCTCTACCAAGTCCGACAGTGTACTCGGTCCCGTTGAACAAGACTGGCTTACCCGCTCCGTCCTTCTCTACTCTCCCGTCTCTCCTGTCGTTCGATCTTAACTCCATCCCATCTTCTTCCACAACTGAGTCCTCCACTTCGCTCTACGCAGGTCCGGAACCTTCAATAGCAAGTGCAGCCGAGGCGCATCAGACCACACAATCGCGCAAACTATCTATCCCGGTCATCGTACTATTGGCCGTAGGCTCTGGACTTGTCCTCATCGGTATATTTACTTTGATAAAATACTATTCTCGCCCTACACGCCGACCCCGCCCCAAACCCTCCCTCCCGATCCTGGATGATCCCTTCGCGGATGACAACAGATTCCCCTCGGACGAGTCGCCCATCTTCGGAGGAAAGGAAACAATGTCTCCTCGGCCCGGCACAAATGGCGCGATGTGGTCTTGGTCGCAATATCCTCGACCCGGAGCTGTGCTATCCAAACCAGAGCCGACCGCCAAGCTCGAAAACACCTCTGGAGGAATCTCTTACGGCTACGGCGCCGTGGCTCGTTCTCCTCGCCCGCAGGCAAAGGTCTCGTGCACTGGCCGTAATGGGAGCGCGCAGCATTACCTTTCTGGTCATTCACATAGCCAAAGCGTACCGATCGCCACCTCTGGGAACTCGCCATACCAAGCATCGCTGCATCAGGTCCAGGGAGCCTTGTCACGAGCTGCGAGCAGGATATCCGCAGCCTCGATGTCCTTGTACCCAGCCTCTCCTCAGACCAGCATTGGCGGCGTTGGTCTTGCGATCGGTGGAGCTTCGCCCATGACCGCCTTTACCGCTGACGGCTCCAGCGTCCTCAAGCGGACTGAACCAAAGGCAGCCTTGGCTAGAAGCCGAAGCAACTCTATAGCCTCAGCCGCAAGAGTACCGGCCTCGAAAACCAACAGCTTCTCTGAAGAGTCTACGGACGAAGGATCTGATCTCGGTTCGCCCTCGTTCTTGCCATACACCGCCCCACGGGCGACACCTCTCGCAACGCACGGTGGGCGTACTAGGATCAAGTCATCGTACTATACACCAGGCTATCCCCGCGCGTCAAATGCTGCCACCAGATCGGAAGACCTGGACCAGCCTTCCATCTACAGATCAGAGTCGCGCAGGGACCGCGATACACAGGCGCTGACGTACGCTTTGGGCCTGTCGTCTCCGGCAACACACTACGCCCCGCCCTCGCCCCAGCCCACGCTGTACCCGGACGACTCGCTCAGCGTCGTCGACGCGAAGCGGCCGCGGAAGCCGAGCCACAGGAAGAAGGGCTCCGAAAAGGACGGGCGCCCGACGTTGCCCGTCATTGCGACTGCTATGGACGGGAGCGCCGCGCTCGGCAGCCTGATGCTGATGGACTTTAGCGGCCAAGCGACGCGGGTCGACGAGGCGCCGTCTACCAAGCGGATGTCGAGGACTGGGATGGGCGGCAGCAGATCAGCAGAAGCGGGTGCGGGTGGGAGTTCGACTCTGTTGTCGGCGAGGGCCGCAGGGCCGCCGTTGAAGAGGAAGATGTCGAGGAGCGACGACAAGCCGCCGTCCATCCCACTGCCGGCGCCACTGCCTTCGCTGACACAGATGGGGCTGGAGCATGCGAACCCACAGGCGTATGCGGACTATAGGAGCCCTACGTATAGCATATATGGGTTATATGGGAACGATAGGAAAAGTGCGGCGGGGTGTTAGCGAGTGAGGCTCACGGGCGTCGTATACATTCCTATTACATGCTATTACTCCCCAAGAGTCACGACACAATCATATCCAAAGCTCAAAAAACGATTATTAGCTTGAAAGCACAAATTCTAAGTACAAAAACATGAAGATTATGTGCACAAGCGCACAAGACAGCGAGAAAACAGGACGGCCAATGCACCATCAATCCAGAGATCGTAACAACTCCATTTGAAGCAAAAGAGTACTATTCTGCAACGCCATGAACCGAAGACCGCCAAACTGGGTATAAATACCCAATGCGTCAACGCGCCTCGAGTCATCCCAGGAGTTTACATGCGTAGTATGGATCGCGCGTCGGTGGTTTCGACCTGCAACAATAGTCTCGAATTCCTCGGCCGATGTTTGATCAATTTCTGTCTGTGTGAATGGCGTCATGAAGTGCGCAGAGATCGCATGCAGGATGCCCTTGACACTGATATATACGGAACCGGGGAGCGGATTGACGGTGATGTAGGCTTGTCGTCGTGCCAACGCTCCAAAGGTGCGGTGGTTGTACGTGATTTCGACTCTGGTACAAGGGGGGTATGTTGCGTGTTGTTCGTACCTAAGCGCATTCGGATAAAGCACTGGGGGTATGGATTCGTTATCCCAATGTGCTGCGAGTAAAGGATGGGATAGGACCCATTTGATGTGTGGGAATCTGGTAGGTTGCTGGCCAAGAATGGGGTGGAGCTGTACCTGTCCTCGATTCCGCGGATCAAGAGGAAACGGAGTAGGATGCTGTTGATATGGGGGCCTTGGCTGGGCACAGGGAGGCGATTGGGGAAAATGAAAAGGGGGAAGCTCTGTGCGAGTTGGGGGGTTGTAGTGAAGACGAGGATTGAATATGTATTGAAATGGTAGCCATGGTGGTTGAATGGGCTCTCTTCGAACTGGACGGGATAGCTGTCGATAGACAGGACGGGGGGTACGGCAACAACGCATGGTGAAGAACATGGCGAGTTGAACAGAGATTTATAGTGTGTGAACAAAGGCTGTATGAACAAGGCTGCGGAATTCCAACTCCACGGCCTCCACTTGACATGCGCAGCAACCGTCATTGCCTGGTATACTGTATCTTATCCCACCAAAGCCCTAATCGTCTGTCATGGCTCAGTATCCCCTCAAGACCATTAACGACCACGACGAAGAGCTGGGTGACCCTAACGACACCAATACCATCCCGTCGCTCTGGGGCGTGCCTCTCAAGCACATTTCGTTCGTACACCTCCATTTTCGCGTCTGCACCACCCACTCATTGCCTGCTGCAGCCTCGTAACACTCGCCCTTCAGAACTCCATGTTAACCCTTATCATGCACCATTCACGCGTGTCCACTCCGCCGTCTCGCACATATTCAGCAGCGACTGCTGTCCTCATGAACGAGGTTCTCAAGGGAATAATCTCTTTTATTATCGCATATTCGCGAATAGACTCCTCCGATGGCTCCCAGGCAGCTGGTCTGCCCTGGGCTTCCAAGGCCAAACTCACCGCTTGCAAACTTCGCAAGTTATGCAAAGACATCTTTAGCTCTGATTGTTGGAAGCTATCCATACCCGCTATACTTTACGGTGAGCTTCTCGCCTACTCAACCTCTCTCCAGCCTACTCATCTCGCGTTCCAGTCATTCAAAATAATCTGCAATATGTCGCAGCCTCCAATCTAGACGCAGCCACCTTCCAAGTAACGTACCAAATGAAGATCCTGACCACCGCCGGCTTCTCCGTCCTCCTCCTGCGGCGAAAGCTCTGCCCAACCCAGTGGTTTGCTCTCTTCTCCCTCGCCATAGGCGTCGGCATCGTTCAAATCCAGACCGGCGAGGCTCGCAGCGTACCCGCAAGCCTCGCCGCATCCGCAGACGTGCACACCATGAACCCGCTCAAAGGCTTCGCCGCCGTCGCCGCCGCCTGCTGCACCTCCGGCCTCGCCGGCGTCTACTTCGAGATGGTCCTCAAGAACACCCAAACCGACCTTTGGGTGCGCAACGTCCAGCTCTCCCTTTTCTCCCTCCTCCCCGCCCTCGCACCGATCGCCTTCTCCCACGCCGCCACCCCCGCCAGCGGCTGGCTCCCAGCCCTCTTCCACAACTTCGGCCTCTGGGCGTGGTCCACCGTCGCCGTGCAGGTCTTCGGTGGCCTCGTCACCGCCCTCGTCATCAAGTACTCGGACAACATCCTCAAGGGCTTCGCCACCAGCCTCAGCATCGTCCTCTCCTTCCTCGCCTCCGTCGTCCTCTTCCGCTTCCAGATGACCTTCACCTTCGGTCTCGGCTCCGGCATCGTCCTCGTCGCGACGTGGCTATACAACCAGCCCCCGAAGCGCGTCGGCTTGCGCAATCGGGACCGGGCCCTGCCGCGGAATGAGAAGCATCGCGAGGACAGTCACGCTCAGCGCCCGTTTACTCTTTACGCGGGACGTGCAACCTCGACGAGTTCGTCTACCAGCTCTCTGCCGTCATTGGTCGTAACACCGCCTTTGTACGACTCTGCCAGCGAGAAGGCTGTTTATATTCGGTAGCATTAGAACTTTTTTTTCGTTATTGACACAGGACGTCAATTTATTTAATTTTTTCGTTACGGTTTAAGTACTCTACCTGCTTGGACAGTTGACTGCCGATTTGTAATTCGATATTTGAAAAAGTAAAGATGTATTCATACTTGTGTTGGAGGCTTGAAGCTTGATGAGTGGGTAATATCACTGTTCTGATCTTCCGTACGCACAACACAAAACGACACGACAGTTGGTATATACAGCAGATTACAATATATACAATCTACACAGAACATCGAGAGCAAAGATACGAGATCAAGTTAACTGAATACATACTAACTAGTCCGCAGTTCTATGCTTCCATAATGAAAATTTTAGTCCTTTAGGCGTTCTTCCAGTCCGCGTTTGAGAGCTGTGTCGCTCTCGTCAGTGCATCGCCTATAGCAAACAACCTACACCTACCATCACAGGTATCCTTGGCATCTCCAAACAACATCCTTGTGCCCTGCATGTAGAACATGGGGTTCGGTACATCGGCTGCGGAACAGAGCCACGATCAGTCAGTCGAAATTTACCATGCGGCGGGCTGAGCTTACCGTAGCCGCTTGCCAATCCTCGCTTCATCACTATCACCTGCTTACTCTTCCACGCATGCAGGACCGGCATGCCCTGCAAAAATGAACCGGCGTCAGCTCAAGATTTTTTCCTGTTATTGATTACTTACAGCGATCGCAGAACCGGGTTCCAATGATATGGGGTTGACAGTGTCATTGGCTCCAATGACAAGAGTCACGTCGGTGTCCTTGAAATCATCGTTGATCTCGTCCATCTCCAAAACGACTGAAAAAGATTAGGTGAGCAAGCAAGTGGAGCCGCAACGTGACACACTATCATAAGGCACCGATGCCTCAGCGAGGAGCACATTGCATTGGCCGGGCATGCGGCCTGCAACCGGATGGATGGCGAACTGTAGAGCAGAGTTAGAGATGGCGTACATACGTTCCTAGGAGACGACATACCCGGACATTGACACCCTTCGCTCGGAGCATCGCACAGATCTCCGAGATGGCATACTGAGCCTTGGCGACAGCCATGCCATAACCAACCACCTGTGATTCGAGAGGGTATCTGAGAACGCTGAAATATTGGGCAACGCGGAGCACCTACCAAGATGACGCTGTCCGCATTTGCCAGCGCCTCGACCGTGTCATCCACCGTTGTTTTTGTGATCACACCTTCAATTTTATGCGTTTCGGTCGAGGCTGGGGTACTGATCCCGCCGAAGAGAACGTTGGTGAGGGAGCGATTCATCGCGACACACTAAATGGGTGATCCCATATGAGCTATGATACGTGACACTCCGAAATGGGCATACCATGATGTATGACAGAATAGAGCCGCTAACACCGATCAAGGACCCGACTGTCGTCAAAAGTGGGTTGTCCAACATGAAGCCTGGGCGTCAAATTAGAATCTCTCGATGCCGTGATCAGTTTTCGAAGCTCACCTTCAGCAACAAGAGCGAAACCCCTGATATAACAAATGAGCATTATGCCGATAGTATAGTTGGAAATACTAACGAATAAGCATTCAAAACAGTGATTACGACAGCTATTTTAAAGACAGTGTGAATGAGTCTCCTTGAGGCGTCAAACAGACGACGTACGCATGTCAGCTCCACCAATAGATGCAGTTGTCGTGAATCCTTTGATGAAACTCAGGACCGTGCTGACACCCAGGAAAGATGCCGCCACCAGTGGCGTAGTTGGCGCCATGGCCAAAAATCCAGCCATAGTCAAAACATTAGCGCCCAAGAGGGAGCTATTGATGATGTGTTTTCCTGGAAGTGCCAGCGGTTTAGAAGACATCTTGCCAGCGAGTTTCAGGAAAGCAACGATAGAGCCAGTAAATGTGATGCCACCTGAAAATGACAAGGTTAATCGGGCAAGTTCACAGTGTGGCTCAACCTTACCAATGACAACGCCAAGGTAGGCAGTGATGGCGTGTAGATTGGAGAGGTGTGCGGTATCTGACAACACACTTCCAATGCTGGTCAGGACTGCTGAAAGACCGACGATCGAGTGCAACATAGCAACAGTTTGAGGCAGTTCAGTAGCAGTCACACGCCTTCCGACGATGGCACCGATGAGACCACCGATACCTGCAACACCAGCAAACTGTGCGATGACGGGTGCTGGGAAGCCGACGGCACCTAAGGAAGCAAGGATGCCAGAACTGACACCAAGGATTCCGAGCGCGTTGCCCTGCCTTGCCGTCGTTTGGGATGCGAGGCCCGAAAGAGAGCCTTACAGAGTTAGAATAAATGACCGACATCAACCATTGGAAACCAGAAGATCGCACCAATACACAGCAAGCTACTCGTCAGATATCCAGCTTGAACAAGACCATCCATTCCAGTGCTTGCAGCAGCCAAGAAACCACCAGTGAACACGACAGCAGGAACGGTGTAGAGCCAGGAGTATTCCGGAGGATCAGAGGGGCCTGTGGGATCAAGTCAGCTATTAGTCCAACAAGAGTGGGAAGTCAAGTACGTTTAAACATATCCAGCATACGCTTGGTGAGGATGAAACCACCAGCAACATTCACGCTAGCAAGAAGAACAGCCAACGCGCCCAACGTCTGAGGAATCGTTCCTGGAAGATAGCCACCACCCATAACGAACATTCCACCAATACCCACCATACCAGAAATGGCATTCGTCACTGACATGAGAGGCGAATGTAGAGCAGGTGCAACACCCCAAACAACTCTGAGTTCTAATGTCAGTGAATTGTCTTGGCATTGAAATTACATACTGACCTGTATCCAATCAGACCAGCAAGACCAAATGTAAAGAAACTGTCCATAAACGCTGTGCCTGTTGCTTTTCCAAGTGCAACTGCTCCTCCCATTCCTGTAGTGACAAGAGCGACTTCTCGGCTAGCTTTCTGCCATGGCGTGATTGCAACGACTTCTGCTCTCGTTTCCCCTTTTGCGGGTGTGGGCGGAGGAGTGGCGGGGGCAGGCATCATCCGAGGGATGGGTTGCAGAATCTCTCCTCCATGAACGACGATCGCGCCTCGAACGACTTCATCCTCAAGGTTAATCGCGAACTTTCCATTATCGCCTAACGAAAGGAGGAACTTTGCAATGTTGTTGGAGTAGAGGGTTGATGACTGAGTAGGTAGCCTTGAGGGCAGGTCAGTGTACCCTGCAAGATTGCTGAGCGCAATTAATTCGAGAACCGAAGAGGATTTCTTACCAACGATGGTCACACCCCGATGAACGTGGAGCTCCCCAGGACGAGTTGCTTCACAGTTCCCCCCCGCTTCCGCGGCCATGTCAACGATGATGGATCCTTGCTTCATCGCGGCAACCATTTCGTTGGTGATCAGCTTCGGAGCAGGTTTCCGAGGGATCAGTGCCTACGTATATATTAGCCTCTAGCCAATTAGACAAATCACACATACGCACAGTAGTTATTACAATGTCCACATCCTTGCACTGCTCCATGAATAAAGCCATTTCAGCCGCGATGAACTCCTTAGACATAACCTTCGCGTAACCGCCACCTCCACCACCCTCTTCTTGGATGTCTACTTCCAAAAATTCGGCACCGAGGGATTGAACCTGTTCGCGAGCTGCAGACCGAGTATCAAATCCACGGACTATGGCTCCTAGCCTCCTTGCCTGGAAGGGATCCGTTAGAGTGCAGTATAAAGTCAAGATCTCTCATACCGTAGCAATAGCACTTAGACCCGCGACACCGGCTCCAATCACGAGAACCTTGCCAGGGGGTATCTGAGCGAGTTGTTTAAGATGAAATACACTAAGGTAGAACTATTTAGTAGCGCACTTTTCTATTAGCATGTCAGCATGACTCATTTTAGGAGATGAACGACAGACATACCCAGCAGCGGTGACCTGGCCAGTCAAGAACCGTCCAAAGTGATTAGATGCCTCTAAGACCGCCTTATATCCGGCGATATTTGCCATAGAACTTGAAATAGCGATATTAGCACGACATGATAGATTCCGAATGGAGGCTACCTCAATGCATCACTGATGAACAGTGGTCAGAAGAGTTAATATGATAGCAGGAGAAAGAGTAATACAAGACCTGGGCACGAGAGATACGGGGTATCATATCCATCTGAGAAACAACATACATAAGCATCATAGGCATGTATAAGCCAAGGTGACCTACAGCAAAAGCGTTGACTTTACGCGAAGCAAGGGATTCTACGATCATTTTGTTTTGCGCGGGATAAAGAAATGAAATAACGGTGCTGCCTTCTTTGACATGGTCCGACTCTTGTCCATGCAAAGGAGGTCGAACTTTCAACATGATGTCCGAGGATCCGAAGACTTCCTCTCGAGAAACAATGGTCGCACCGACATTCACGTAGTGCTCGTCAAGGAACTGTGCCTCCGCGCCGGCATGGCGTTCGACGAGAACCTTTGCAAATCCTTTCTTCAACAGGAGAGATGCGTTCTGTGGGGTGAGAGAGACGCGTCTCTCTCCGGGGAAGACCTCTCTAGGGACACCGATAGTGAGAGACGAGTATGGTACACCTGGTGTTTCTGGCGCATTCGAAGGAGAGCCTTCCCATAACTTGGTGGACGAATGGAAACAGCGATGGCCTGTGTTAGCTTAAGCTATTGACCATCGCATCATCGATCAGCTTTAATGTTACGGACCTCGCTGTAGTACTTGGGCATGGGTGATATGGCGCAATTTGCTAGCCATCGCCAGGGCGTGTGGAGGCCTGCACGGCATCTTGTACGCCTAGGTTGATGCAAATATGAAAGAAAGGGATGCCAACATGCACTCGCAGCTGCTGGAGCCTGGTCGATACCAGTTGTCGAGCACGAGACTTGCGAAGCTTGTGCGGAGCTGGTTACTGACACGTGGTGATAACGTCGCGATGATCGAGTTCAAGCAGCACGTTGGATCATACAGTCAATGGTCATGGACTTTGGAAGCCTGTATGGCCTACTTAGCATACACCATGCACCCTCATATCCTAATTTACAATCTCACTTCCTTCCTTCTCCTGATTCGCGCACCTTGTATGTGACAACTGGTCTAAGAATTACGACTCCTTTACAGACCTCAGCAGCCTCCATGTCGTCCACTACGCATCCAATTTCTTTATACGCTGCGGGCTGTTCTTCAATCAACAAGTCCGGATCCGTGCACACTACTTCTGAACCGAGGGCTGTCGTGGTCAAACTTGACTTCGATATCTTCGATCCTGAGTGAAGGGTGTTCCGGCCATATCGTCGGCCCGCACCATGCGCCAAGGATTGCGCTATAGTGGTCGTTTATTTGCACAGTCGTTTAGGATGAAGGAAAACCCTACCGTTAAACTGTCCAGCTCCGGTGGGGTGGAGCAACCAAGAGAAATTGCCACGGCTGCCCGGGCACGGCACAATTCCCTGATCTGCAGGTGCAGCACCTTTCCTGTGAACCCAGAGTTCTTGGGTCTCGCCGCCTACGGTCAAAGAGTGTTTCGTCACGGAGTTGTGTGTCACATCGATAACCTTTTCCAAGTCCTCCATCCAAGAAGAACTAGTCTCTCGGCTAGGATAGATACACGCTTTAATGCGGTGCGCCACCAGGTCCCGATTCGCCACAGCCCATTGTACAGCATAATCATGCTCAGCCAAGTACATGACGAGTTCAGAGGAACCCGGTGCAATATACGGATTTGACTCGGAGCTGACCGCCGTTTGAGACGCGAGGAGGGAGGCACCCAGGCCACGGGATCCTGTGTGGACTGAAATTACCAGGTCAGTGCATAATTCATCGGCGGATGTTGACTAGTCGTACCTAGAAGATATAAACTGTCTTCGTTGATGCGAAGAGATTCGGCGGCTGAGGTGTCCACTATTCGTTCCACCCTGCAAATCTCAGCGAAATGGTTGCCAGAACCTACTGTCCCAAGGCTACTAGTGTCAAATTTAGAGGAACGTTGAATTCCATAATTGGCGAGCCACGATGACACGTCTCCAGACCATGGGTCATCAAGGTCTCTCAAGAGCGAGGCTAGTTTTCTGGGGGTGGATTGAGAAGTTGAAGCGGATAGACGATACAGCGCAATTCCACATCCCACATCGGAGCCTATAAGTGCAGGGTAAACGCCCTCAGCGGCGATGGCACATCCTGGACAATGAAGTTGTCAATGAAGCTGAATGAGAAAGGAAAGGTGGGGACCTATTGGAAATCTGCTCCCTGGATGGAGATCCGGCATACCAACTGCAAGCCGCACACCTTGCAATCCCGCAACGATTCGCAGTTGTTGGACGGCCTTATCATCGATGTAGCTTTTCCCACTATGTCACGTAAAAACCTCGACCATTATTGGAGAGAATGTCAGGATCCTCCGTACCTAATGATTCTTGTTTCGCCTGGTTGCGTCGATCGCGTCTGATCTGCTGACGGTCCACTGTAAGGCTCGCCTTTAGATATCCAGACATGTGTGATCGAGCCTGAAAGGATTGTATCATCTTGAAGATGGGCCCCGCCTTGAAGATACACCAAGGAAAGTCCTTTACTTCGGAATTTGTTCCGAGCTTCACGAAGGATGACTTCTTTGTGAGGACCGTGTTCGGGGAGACGCAGGGCGAATTTCTTGTTGTGATCGTAATTGAGAAAAACTGTTAGGATTACAGCACGGGAAGGCATTGTTTTCCACAGGCAGAGTGTAGTGGCAAGAGATTTGGATTGGTGCCAATCGGTGAATGCTGAGAGGGCCCTATCATAAATACCTTGAATTCTAGTCACTCCCTGGAGATCAGATGCGAGTGTACGGGACCGAAGCAGAATGCATATGAGGTTGACTTGCGGGCCCGTTATCGGCGTTCACCATTACACTACTTACAAAGTAACATCATCGGAATATTTCTTCCCACAGCGCAATGTTCAGAGTGTAATGCTTACAACTTCTGAATAATATATTTTATAGCTGGGATCTGGCTGGGATACATACTAGAAAAGGAAGACGTGATTAGATGAAGCACATGTAGGCATGTGTGATCCCTACGGCGAAAGCCTGCATGGATCAATGGAATGATCGGATGAGCAGAAGGAGTTGTGATTTCACTCGAACCCATCTAATGACAAGTGTCCTCCAAAGATCCATGGCCCAATCCTATACGGTCTTGCCGCTGAGTTGACGCTCGAGCTTGACCAGCTCTTGCGTATGTGTATGCTCCCAAATAGCCTCCGCAGCGGCGGGGTCGAGAGGTGCAAGTGGTTTCCGTGGGAGTCCACCGTATCCGTATAGTTTCTCGAGCAGGTGTTTCGTGCCGGCAATCGATGTTTTCGCAATGGTGTAATCGGCACGTGCTATAACACCCTGTAGGTGCTGAGCTTCGGGTAAGAACGACAGGTCCTTTCGAGAAGCCTCGGAAAGCTGGTGTACTTTGACGATGGTGTGCTGAAATAGCGGGGTTAAGCCGAGAGAGTATCATAAAAGTGCAAAGACTCACGGGTGCTACGTTGGCAAGACCTGTAATGGCACCATGGCCATTGACGAATGTTGATGGAACAAGGAAGTCGGTGAACCCTCCAAGGACGATAAATTTGGATTGGGGATCCTTGCGAGGATACTTCGCGGCCCAAGCAGGATCCGACACAGCCTCCGCAATTCTGGTGAGCTTTCCGACATTTCCACAACTACATTTCCCATCAGTCGAAGGTAAAAATGACGGAACATATTGGGCACATACGTGAGTTTGACGCCACAGATATTGGGGCACTCAGCCGCTAGCTCGACGATTAGGTCCGAATCCAGATCGATTCCTCCACTTGCCCCTGGGACTTGGAGGGTGTTAGCAACCAGAACCATTTATACTTTGAACGCACTTACAATTATATATCATTACGGGGATAGGGTTCTTCTGGGCAACTTCCACAAAAAAGGCCTTGAGTGCGGAGCGGGTCAACGCTCCCGCGAAGTAACCACTTGCAATGACAATCGCATAGTCAGCACCGGCTGCGGCTGCCTCATTGCCAAGTTCGATCGTCTCTCTAGTGCTCCCAGCTCCTGTCCCCATGATTATAGGAAAATCAATGAACCTCGCGTTGTCCAGCGCCTTTCGTGCCGCATGAATCAACCTGACACGTTCGAGGTGGGACAGGTGAATGGCCTCTCCCATGGATCCAGCAATCACTGGAGCAACACCAGCTGCGGCGATCCGAGCGACATGAGCTTCGAACGTTGGGATGTCTGAATCAGAGCGTCAGGATAGAACTCGGAGAATTACATCCGCGAGGCAGACCAGAGATTACTCACCAAGGTCCTCGGACGAGGGCAAGAAAAATGAAGGGATTGGTGCATATATGCCAGCCTTGAGGGGGCGGTAGACCGAGTGAGCACCGTTAATTCCGTTGCCAGCCATGGAAAGGGAGTGGGATATTAGGCATCCTCTTTTAATACCAAACTCATATCTAAGCAGTCGAGAGAGGGGTGGTTGTTCTTCGGAACTCGGGCCGTGGAGTTCCGTACACGCCTCACGGCCCGGACCGTTAATTCTTGTCCGGCGTGGACGTTCGACTCGGACGTTCGTGAGTAAACCATGGCCAGATCCGAAGTAACGTATGCTTATGGGGCGCATAGGTCAGTTCAAATCGATAGAAACGAAAAACCACTGAGTTTGCATATTTTGGCGGGTGATGCAAGCAGCCTTCTCGCATTAATCAGGCTCGTGACCAACCTGTGGAGGTGAATTCAATCTCAAGAAGCTCGCGGCGTAGCAGACGGTAACGAGTCAATCAGAGTGTAACAAATTGGGTATGTAACCGAACTAAGAATTGTGCACCCCAGTCACAGGGCTTCGAGGGTCTAGCGCACCGCGTTAGTGTTGGTTCTCACTGTTCGTCTCTGCTAATATAGTCGAAGCTCGTGGACTGCTAACCGTATGGCAGCAATCAGTGTCACCTGCAAGACTCGTGTTCGATTATGTTTGATCTTCTAATGGTGCACACGAGAGAGCCTGTCTTAGGTCCCGCTGAGTATGCACTGCAGACATCATAACGGAAGCAATCCTGTGAAGATACAGAAAGAACAGAAAAAACTGTTTTTCCAGTTGAAAATCCGAACAGTCACCGCTTTGAAAGTACGATGGAAGAACCGTACGGCGTAGAGCGACGGCGGTGGTCGAATAAGAGGGCGGAAAGTCAATGGAGGAACGAAGGCCGGAGTCACTTCTGAGAGCGCTGAGTGATCAGGCCTTGCGAGGCGCGGGGGCGTGTCAGGAAATGATGAACACTTGGTCCAAGAACCCAGCCTGCATGTTAGGCGATGCAAGGCACGGCTTGTCCTTTAACGATTTGGGACCACTCGGGATGAGTAGAAACTGCTGAGATCACGTTAACGGTGGTGATTAATTATTTGTTCCCATTCACAACGTCGAGCCTGCTAAGAACTTCCCTCTCCCACTCGGTCCAGCCTTCTGCATCGACATCACCAAGATTAGCAGAAGCCCGGTGGAACACATCCCAAGGCACACAGCCAAGGTCACTTTCCTCTGTTGGCTCAAGAGCAAAGCGGCCTTGACGAGAACGGGTCAAGGTGACGACATGACCAGCAGACCCTAATGCGTGCGCTAAGTCATGGACGATAGAGCGCACGTAGGTGCCTCCAGAAACCTTCATCTTTAATACGAATGCCGTTGGGATAGCGTCAGCGACAGCCAGGTCCAGGTCATCTTTGACAGAGATGTCGCTCTCCACGCCTTTAAGCGCAGTTTCCATCGCCTTTTTCTCTTCCTCCGAGAAGGATTTTTCAGGCCAGCGATATGGATGATCGCCACTTTTCCATTCCACGAGTTCAAGAGAATGCACAGTAACTTTCCGTGCTTCAATTGGACGCGGAAGTGGAATGCCCTTCCTAGCATATTCGTAGAGCGGCATCCCATCCATTTTTAGAGCCGAGAAACTGTTGCGAAAGAAACCCGTTGAGGTCATCGCTGTCGCATCTAATCATTGAAAAAGAAACAAACATAGGAGGTGTCTGCTGAATCTCTCCAGAAAATTGAGCGAGTGCCGATTCAACCTGGTCCCGAGTTACGTGTTGCCAAGGCGCAGTGCGGACGCGAGCGCCCTCACTATCATATGTATCAGTCTCACAGCCGAGAAGACAGGTAGTACGATATTCCTGTTCATTTGGTTTAGTGTGTTCAAGCCCAAGTTTACGCTTCACCTACTTTCGTGCAATCCAAAAACTCGGACAATTTTTTGGTCCCTCTCCCAACTCCCACCACTGTTGAATGAGAGAAGGTTATTCGTGAGGTATGCTTCCAGTAATTTTGTGAGCTGCACCTAAAACGCCGTCAGCGAGAGGATCAAGAGTCCCTCCTTGTCCAATTTTGATTCCCTCTCGTGCCCTTTTCCCTCTGTTCGCTTTTTGACCCTTTGCCTTCCCCAGCTTGTCCGCTTCGACAAATATCCGTGACTGTGCAATAAGATGCTTGACATCATTGATAACTGACATACTCGTGGGTCCAGATGGCTTTGCGATCCCAAAAAGACCGGAGAGTGGGATCGGCGGAAGTGCAACTTTGGGCATTGTAAAGGAATGTGGACGTCGTACTACACCGACTGTAATCTTTTGAGTCAATTTTGAGCGTTGGCCTCAATTGGCCTGGTCGATCTTAGATCTAGCCAGAATGCACGTGACTACAAAGTCTTCACCCAAGCCGCTCCTCCGTGTGCGGAATCTGCGGATCCGATGATGCTCTTATACCAAGTACTCAAAGCGTCGTTCTGGGCTCCTCGGCTCTGTATCAGAATCCGACATTCTTACTGTACGGCACGTTGAGGCTTGAAGCTTGAAGCTTGAAGCGCTGCTGGACCCCGTCTATCATAATCCATGTCATTTGACTCATTTAACTTGTGACTGTTCCACATGGATTCGGACTCGGAAAATCATTCATTCTAATGCCGAATTTCTTCATGATCAACAAAATTGACTTGTATCTTTTGACCATGACTGCTTGGAAGCTCCGACACAGCGTCTCCCCCCGAATCTATGAGCGCCCACTTGGCGTCACCGAGCTTGGATTTTACTGGGATAGCAAATTTAATGGAACCGCCGACACCCTCCAGCACGCCGTCGTCGAGATTCTTGATCCCGCAAACCAAAGCCTCTTCAGTATGGAAAATGTTACAAGGACTTGGCGAGCTTTAAAGCAGCAGTTTCCCTTACTTGGGTCATATATAGAAGAACAGGGAGGCCAAGTTGCCTTCGTTGTTGAGGAGGACCGGTTGGAAAGCTGCGGCCTCGGGGAGATATCTTTCCAAAGCGTCCAGTCTCTGATAGAAGCGCAGGACTTTGCGGACGCCGTGGTCAATGGCGAAAGACTACTCACCAATAACCTCCTTGCTCGGATCGTGGTTCTATCCCGGTCCGACCAGATAAACCACATTCATCTTCTCATTCATGTTGCACATTGCATAACAGATGGCATGGCGAACGTCACTTTATTGCGGTCATTTTTGGACATTATCTCCTCCTCTCCTACTGGTCGGTGGGATGTAGAGGAAAGGCTTGCATTGTCACTTTCGTCAAATGATTTGGTACCAGGTATCAACCTGAATAGGGCGAGGTACAGATGGCACCGAGCAATTGGTCAGACTTTGTCTTCTGTCCGGTTGTCAAAGATAACTGTGCGTCCCATTGAAAGATCGATGATCAGAAGATTAAAATATCTCTGTTGTAGGGTGGCCACACACTCCCCAGAAAATTCTCCCACCTTACACCCTACACTCCCGCTCGTTCAGGCAATGTTACATTTTCATTTTCCTCCGGAATTTCGACGCGCATCATTCAAAACTGTCGATCGAACGGTTTAACATTTGGAAATACATATCCTGTCCTCGCCCAACTTGCGCTGACACGTGTTCTCTGTCGAAGATATATTCGTGGTGATATAGATCCCAAGGAATGGGAGTATAGAAAGAAGGAACCTATGGTGACTGGTGGGCCTCTCAACTTACGACCATTTCTGGATCATGAATGGTATCAGAAGGGAGGTTCTGGTAATGTTTCTCTCGCAATCGGGTTCTTTTTCCTCCGACTTCCCTTTATGCCACTGGGCTCCGCTGCAAACATAGCACCGGGCGATGCCCTTCCCAGCTTCCAAGATTTACTTCCCTTCCCGAGGTTCCTGTTGCGCTGCCAATCAATTAAAAGACAATCTGCCAACCTCACAAAGCACCCCTTATTTCTACACATCTCCGCATCACGCTCGCAAGCAAGCATTGACCGACTCAAGGATGTCGCGAGGAACTGGCAGAACAAGCAGGGACACATAGCTGCTCCCATCCCAATCACGGACCAAAGCCCCGTCTTGGCCCATGGCGGTTCAAGCTTGGGAAATGTCGGTTCACTCGCTACGCTGAAGATTTCTACACTCATGTGCTTCTAGATCGATAGCATTGTCCCTCGCCATTACCCCCTGGCGCCTCTGGGATCATCTACACCAATTTTGTTTCTTCAGACGTCCAGCACAATGCTGCACTGCCGTCCTGCAGAGTTATATCTTGGAGCATCCACCACACGTCAGCAGTTACACCTCAACGTATTTTGGGACATGAACGTCTACGACGATGATGCAATCAAGGAATGGTTGGATGAAGTACGGCAGGCGACGGAGGTTTTTCTTGGAGGAGAGAGTAGCACAGTGACTGAAAAACCTCTCGCACGCCTATAGATACTTGTTTAAGTCGTATAAGTCGTGTAGTTACTTCAAGCTACCCCACTTTCCGCCACAGATACACTGCAGTGTCCACATTTTCTCCCAAACACGCCATCGCGGAGAGACGCTCCCCCCAATCTCGAGGCCTGCAGCTGCTACAGCTGTCTCTCCCGTGCACCGTAGGCATGAAGTGCTGGTAGTCACTCCATCGAGGATACCCTTGGTTATCACGTCCTTATCTTTATCCTTCTTCGGTGTAGCAGGCACACGGGCAACACCATCGACAAGGTCATGTGGCTTTATGAAAAGAATAGGCTTGTTGAGAACGGAGGATTGTATAACTTTCTGAATGACCTTGGAAAGGTGAAGGTGCATGGGTGGAGTGGGCTGGCACGATACCAAAGCTTTTTGGCAGCTATCTCCTAAGAGAATGGATTGATAAAGTAGCGCAGACAAACAAAACGTCTACTTACTGTCAAACGCCTGAATTTCTTCCAAAGTGGGGATGAGAGCAGTCTTCAACGCTGCGAAATCGACACCGGAACTATCGACGAGGTCGACAAGAACATCTCGCGCAATCTGAGCATTCTCTCCGCGGGCAGAAAGCGATCTAATATATGCACGATACTTATGAACGTGGGTCAACGCTGTCGCGAAGTTGTTGAGCGCAAAAGGATGCCCCAGGTGTAATAGAATAGGGGCATTCAAGGTGGGCGATAACTTGGCTAGAGAGATTCCATCAACACAATAGACAATCCATAGACGAATTATACCCACTCGTGCCTAATGCCGAAGTGTTGTCACTGTGTTCCTGCTTGACTTCTCCCGGGGTCAGATCGCAGGACAGGACGCATTCCTTCATTACTCTTTCTGTGAATGAAACAATCCAACTGGCCAAGCCAATGAGTTGCCACAGAGCATCTGTAACACCGTTAGCCTTGCTATCCGAATCGACATGATGATTCGAATACCCAAATCATACGCTTCTCCGTCTTGGCAATCCTCGAAGGCTCTGTTGCATGCAGCAAGGGAACAAATGTCGTGTGCAGTCTTCCACCGCGCCGTCAGATTATCCTTCTCTACGTCTTTGGTAGAGTTAGACCGCTCTTTATAGATGGCCATCACTTCTCCTAAGAGTTCCAAAGTCATAGAATGTGAAAAGCCACTTCGATGACCATCCAAAATGTTGTTAGCATGGTATAATGTGTCAAGGACATCAACGAAGGGGGTTGATGCGAGGGCAAGTGCGTGCGTGATGTCAGTTGCAGACCTGCCTGACATGACAGCAGACGCAAGAGGGGCAGCGAGAGGGGGTATCGGTTTTCCTTGAAAGTACGAGAGTGAGGATAGGACTAGATCCGGTATAGCGATTACGTACCGGAAACGTTGTTGTTCTTTAGTTTGGGCAGTGATTGGACGACAGTCCGCATAGGCCACAGTGAGGAAGATATCGTACAAAAAAACGCGCCGTTGGGCGACAGGACGGCATTAAGAGGTACTGATCCTAATTGAATGGTGGTATGCGTTACCACAGCAAAGAATTCTTACAATCTTGTCCCAGTCTAGCAACCTCAGAGAATATTGGCGATGCTTCATAATCTTCGACGTCTGTCAAGTCAGAACTGCCCATACCTGAGTTATGGGAGATGAACGAACGAGGAAGGCCTTACAGGTCCAACACTCTTACGCTCCCCACAGAAGCTTTTTTGATCCTCGATGGGGCCACCGGTAACGAACCAGAGGTATCGACGATGCCGGCATATATCTGGTGTTGACCGGAATCTGACCGTACGGCAACTGGGGAGATAAATGTCAGAACGCTCGGTGAAAACGATCGAGCGGAGCTTTTGTGTAATTTCTGTGCAAATGAGATAAAAATAAAAATAAGTGCGTAGAGTAACTCACCCAGGCAGGTTTAGGTAGATTTGAACCTAGAGATGGCTGCTGTCGTCCTATGAAGTGCACAAACAATTCAGACTTTGGCGGAGAGGTGTCTAAAGCTCAAGTTAGATCTTAGAATCGCGCCGAGAATAACCACTAGCTTACAGTTTTCGAAGTCGAGAAATGAAGAGGCTAAGTAGAACCGCCCTCTCTCGTTATAACCCTTGCGCGGCGAGGACGGCGACTTTTGGACATCGAAAGCAGGTGGTACACAAATGAACCTGAGATCAACCATGGTACTGCCGCAGTACAGTAGCGGAGGTAACGGCTCCGCAGTCAAAGCTGTTAAAAATAGCACCTATATCAGCAAAAGGCAAGCCCGAAAAACAGCCAGAAACATACCAATCTGTAAGCCGTTATGTCGAAGTTGAACTTCGCAAAGATTGATAGTCGTGTCTTCGCCCCAGTTCTCCCATTCCATTGATTGTAGCTCCGGAAGAGAGGGCTGAGTTATTTCATCTGAAACGTTGGGATTCATTGCGTCGAACTGAGAGTTATTTTTGAGTGGCGGTGGGGAATAGTAAGACCTCGTCGCTATTAGGATGGATGTTTCTAAATTAGGCGAATTAGCGACTGTAGAGATAATCAAATGAAAGGGACTTCACCGTTGTAGCCGAGGCCTATAGCAGCTCTAAAGCATTGTTTAATCCCGCTGGAGCCTGTGTCTCCCCAAAGCTGAGGTTGGCCTTCCATTGCCCCTCCGGGTTGTGCGAGTGAACAACTGAGAATCTTGAGGGAGGGCATATAATGTCGAAAATAACAGACGTTGACATTGTGATCTTGTGTCACGAGGATAAGTGTCAGGCTAGACACGGGAGTGCGTGGCCCACGCGGAGGCAAACGCGTAGAAGAACCTGGGATATTACTAGTGACCCACTAGCGCGAAATGAGCTCAGAATTATAAAAGTACCATGTTACTCACTTCTCTAGGCATTCCAAGCCAACTAGCGGCAACTACGCCCGCTCCTTGGGCAAAGGTCCACCATTCTTTAACGTTCCAGTTGTCAATTTGCGAGCCTCGTTTCCACAGGCAACCCGTTCCATCAACGTTGCGTCCAGGAAAGTATGCGAAAAGCCAGTCATCCCCAGCTCCTACGGAAATTACTGTGGGTGGTCCAAAAGATGTAGGGGAAGAGATGACAGGTGTCGGAGACGGAATGATGAATTGCTTGGAGGAAGAGAAATGGCGCGCCGTGATTAATGGCTGTGCAGGGTGTGCGCTGAATATGACCGACGAATGTGACCATTCTATAGGTCTAGAACCTAAATGTAAGGCTACGCAGATAGTCGTGTTGCCAAAGACATACCTGAGTGACCGCTCGGCGAGGGGTTGAAAATCCCACCACCCGGCCTGCCAGTCTTGCCTCTCCCTCGCTTTACCTTTCTGTGGGGACACGGGCATGGATTTTATGATGTGTGCTTGGCCTACGGCAAGCCCTTGAGTTGGTCAATGGTTATAGATGAGTGGCTGTGCAGCTTCGCTCTCTGTCATGTCCACTCGTCAGGTTTCGCGAGATTTGGACGGCCATCCCACCCAAGTATTGGTGCAGACTTTTGCAGACCGTGTTTTCGTTCTAGTCACACAGCTGGGCAAAGTTGGAACTCTGGTGCTCTTGTCTCCACATTCACCACTCAACTACACCTAACGCCTATCTTAAGTTTCAAGTTTCAATACCTGATACGACACCTCTGCTACCCGCTCCTACTCCAGACCCTCTATTTCCTAATCAACGGACTTTACCTCCTCCACCCCCTGCAATCCAATTGACATCTTTGCTTGGGAGCGCACCGTCAGAACACATGCACACCTTGCATGCTCTGTATGCGGCCCAGATTGCCACCATCGTATGGACGCAAGGTGTTTTCGGTTCGCTGGAGAACTCTCGGCGTGGTGTCGTAGTTGGACTTGCTTTACGGAAAACCGATGGAGCTAATGATGAGGGAGTTACTGAGCGGGAGAAAGTCGTCTTTCAAGGGGTCATGTCCGCAGTTCACGATTTGCTTACCCGCGAATAAGGTCCTGGTTGATCCATCCTGCGCTTGAAGTATTATTCACAGTGATGTCAGGGTCAGTGTTGCATTAGAGCCCATTTTCAATGCAATATATCTTCATTTTATTCAGAATATTTGTGTCGATGAGAAGAATAGATATGTATGTGTACAGACTCTGTGGTGCGCGGGTCTAGGGCTTACCAGGAGCTGAGATGTGTATAAAACTACGATGTATATGGTAATGAACAGGTTACGCAGCGTTATCTAGAGCGCGTAGCTGCTCCTTCCCGTTCAGCTGATACTTCGCCCACTTCCACCGCAGCAAGGGTAGCAAGCGTTCTTCTGATACAAGGGCAGTCCTCGGATGTGTCTCATGAAGATAATAGGCGAAGAATCCCGTGAAAATCCCTAGAAGGGGATCAAGACCACTGAGGTAGAGTTTGAGTGTGTCAATGCATTAGAAAGAGACCAACGCACCGCGACAAGAGCACAGGGGGCGCCATTTTGTCAAATAATTGAGCGTGCTCCCTGTTTCTACTTGTATAAATAATTGTTAGCACCGCGGAAGGGATATCGTTTGGCGACTGAGGATACCTCGCAGTGAGAAATTACGGAAGGTTACGGGACACCCGGAACGGACCTGCCAATATTTCCCAGTGATCAACAGGGTCCAAAAAATTTGTTGCCCAGTCACTTGTTCTAGACACGTCCCATCCTTCATTCATTTGAACCGAGTACAAAATCCCTCGAGTGTTTTAACATGTCAGCTGCTCTTGACCGTCAAATCCGGCCCATCTACGGTTCGGTTATCGCGTTTGATTTCCCAACAATCATATATATTCATCTTCAACTACAGATGCTCTGGACACGGGCTCGAACAAGTCCGCAATAGTTGCATGCAACAAACTACTCAAGAAGCACCCCAAAAATGAGCTGATCAAGGTGTGGCATTCACAAGTCTGCGCGTTTCATACAGCTGAACCTCACAATATAGGCTCTGAAAGCGCTTGCGCTGGTTCGGTCTCAGAAAGTGGAGGAGTCGTTAATTCTATGCGATGAAGTGTTAGATTTGAAGCCCACGAATGATGCTGTGCTGTCGGCTATGATGCATGTTTTGAGAGGGCTAGGTCGGCGTAAGTTCAACTTCGTTGAGACCACTTGCTACCATGGTTCCTGAAAAATAAGACAGATAAGGACATGGTAACAATGTTCGAAGAGGCTTACAAGCAGGAGCCAAGCAACGAGGAACTTGGTGCACAAACATTCTTCGCGAATGTCCGCGCCGGCCATTGGAAATCAGCTCAACAGGTGGGATATTCATCTCTATGGGATGTACTTTATCTGGCTTGAATGGGTTGCGGTCGTGCTCGACGGAGACACCAGCATATCTTCGCTCTCGCCTCAAAGTCTGTCCGTATTAAGATCGTTCCTGACACATCTCCTTCCCCACTATAGATTGCGACCAAGATGCATAAACAGTTCCAGGAAGATCGATATCTATACTGGAGTGTGATAAGTGCCGTACTTCAGGTACGCCATGTAGTAACAGTCGTTTCAATGGTTTTGAATCCTCATTTTAAGGCAAATGACACGGCGACACCCCCGAACATGCGCCCACTTCTGTACAAGCTCGCTCACAGACTGATAACTTCCTCGCCAACACCCTCATATCAGAATACAGACCGATTCCATCTTCATCTCTCAATCCTCCGCGAGTTAGAACTCTACGACGACGCCCACAAATTACTTGATAGCGATATCGGGAAGGCAATCTGCTCCACGAGCTTGTCGTGTAACCAAATCAGACGAGATATCTGGCGGTTGCGGGGCATGGTAAGGGATGAAGGTAAGCTTGCCGAGGCTCGTATTGTGGACATGAAGTGAGTGGAGTTTACCTCCTGAGTTGATGCAAGAAACCAATTTCAGATAAAGGGACAGGAATTGGCTCGAGTTCCTCTCTATCCTTGACGCCACTTTCTCTTACCTCACACTTCCACAAAACAACGGGCCTTCATCACCGTCACAGCTCTCGAGGTCAGAATGCATAGAGCATGTCGCAAAAACCCAAGAGTTATTCACGCGGATAGCACAAGAAGACGGAGCCAAAGATCGTTCTGGGGCGCTTGCTCTCCTGGAACTGGAAAAGCGTGCGCGAACTCACGGAATCTCGAATGGTTCGTCCTCCCCTTGTGCTCAAACACTCATATCTCATAACCTTCCTAGATCCTGGCCGTCTGGCCACTTTGATGCGACAATACTTTCACCAAGTTGGGGACAAGGCGTGCTGTTTCGAGGATCTGAAGCCCTACCTTGCCTTGGAAGGAGAAGAATTATCGAAATGGACGTCGTTTTTGGACGCTGTGCCTACCTCTTTCGTAAGCTCTTTCAATCAATGTAAAATCCTTTCAGTGCTGAGTCACCCTAGACCACCCCGAGTGAGCTACGTCGGATAATCAATTCACAAAAGCTATTGCGCTACAACCTCACTCAACCAGACTTGACCATTGAAGGGGAAACAGCACGTGTAACTCTCTACATCCAACAGTACCTAGATGGTCTTGGCCTTGGAGTGGACCTGCCGCTCACCGAACTTCAACATGCGGATGACCTCGCTCTGTTAGCAGGCAATGTCCTTATCAACCTCTGGAGGTTGACGTCGGACGAGGAATACCTTTTCAATGCTGTGACACTTCTTGAATTTGCCTTGACAAAAAGCAAACAATCGTTCCAAACACGACTGATCCTTATTCGGATATATCGCTTGCTCAGTATGGACGTAATACCGCCCGTTCTTTGTTTTCTCTGATTTTTCTGGCTCTTAGGCGCTCCTTCGCTTGCCTTGGAACACTATCGCGCCATGGGAATCAAGCAGGTGCAACACGATACCCTCTCACATTTCATTCTTTCAAGGGCTTCCACATTCTCCTTGGCCTCCACCGGCGATCTTACACTGGCTTCCGAGTGCCTCGAATCAACCCAAATATATCTCAGCAACTCGCAGGAGGTAATTCTTCTGTTCAAATCAATATATGCTTTGGCTAAGCATTCCTTTTAGACCAGTGATTTTGTTGTGAGGGCCTTCACGGCGGAGAAATACTCACAGGTAATGGCTTGTGTCTCGCAATTCTCCCGCTTGACTCATCATTTGTTAGATTCCAGAGTTCATCACGTTTGAAGACCAGCTCGATAACTCTCTACAGCGAGATATCGTAAAAATGGAACATCTCCGGATGCGCATCTCCCATGAACCCATCACTTCCGACATAATCGACATGGAACTTATTGAACTGAAATTTATATTTGACCGAAGTATGTAAAAGGCATCTATCACTCAGGCGTGATGTTCACCTACGCGTGGCAGCACATCACGACAATCGAGATTTTGATATCATCGCGAACTACCAGCCTAGGTCTTCTAAAAGCATCCATTTACAGACCCTCTTGTTCGGCAAGAATGAGTCGGTGAGTTCTGTGTCGTCCCGATCTTCAATCCTGCCGTTTGATGACAATTTACAACCTCTAGCATGGATGGCTGTGGACATTCCTGAAATTGTATATCCGAGCGTTCCAGCAAGGAAGCGACCTTGATGATACAGTAGAAGAGAAACTGTTGATAGGAGATCGCCCGAAGCAGACCTTCGATGCCGACAAACGGCCTCCGTTGAGACAGCGGCTTGTCCAAAAGTCGGATGAGGAACTTGCTGAGGTACTAGAACAGATGCGTCCACGGAGAATGCCTATGAACGCCTTTTACAGCTGACTCTAGATGAATTGGCATTTGTCAATTTTGCACGTGTCCTGGCTGAATGGCTGGAGCCCTACCATGACTATACCCGACCTCCTCCAGCTGTGGTTTTGGCGGAAGCCGCGAGGCAAACAGAGATTAAGACCGGACATCCTCTGAAAGGCGTGGATCTTCAAGCCCTGAATGGATCGTCTACTCCCAGCAAGAAGGACGAGGAACCCCCAGCAGTCACAGAACCTCCAGAACTCGTGACCAAGTTCTTTGATTGTGCGCTCCTTTCCTCTACCCCCTAAGTATTTTACTGAAATCTCCTAGCTCTGAAGGCACGATTTTCGGAGGTGCAAGGAAACTCTTCCTCGACCGAGGCTCTTCACGTGGCTACACTTGCGCAGGAGGTACGAAATCTTTTGGCTGGGCAACGGTTGTACTGAAGTGCAAAAGGCGTTACTTCTCTTCACTATCGAGAGCCTCCGCTTTAAATCGGCTTCGGTTGTGAAGGTCAACAAACTTGGCGCTGTAAGTTCCTCAAATAAGGATAATCACTCAACTCATGCTCCTCTTGTTTAGCTTGTCGCAAGTTTCAAGTGCATTCGTTCAAATGCTGTCGCAGTCCTGCGAGACATCGCTGCCGAGTTGCTCAAGCAAGGCGAGGCGGCAGGTACACAGGAAAGTCGCAGGGCTTTCATTGAAGCATGCGCGATCGTAACGAAGATTGGGGTGAGCTGCATTGGCCATTTTATAAACACCCGGTTAACCGACGCTACTACAGATCGACCCCGATTTTGCGCTCGGGGTTGCCAAAAGAGTCACTGACGCCCGCAAAAAAGTTTTTGAGGGTGTGGGCAAAGGACTAGGACGGGTATCCTCGGTGTATGCCCATTGAAGTTACTCCTGGAATCTCTCCATCATATACGTATATGTAGATTTAGCAGTGAAATAATATTATCGGAACCTCTCCTCACTTCGAACCAGTGTACAGTTATAAGAATACAAGTTGTAAACAGGAAGCGATACAGCGGTGACAATTTCGAGTCGCCTATATACACTTACTGTAATATTTGAATCACTGATAATGCACTAAACGTCCTGGAATCGATTTCGTTACGGGCGAGCAGCAAGGTCGTGGTAATACAAAGCAAATAATGCTTGAGAGTCAGGACTACTCATGAGCCTCATCAGGAGGAGATATTAAAGTGGGAATCGTCGATGGTACTGTACACAAGACCCTCGTCCATAAGTTTGTCCAAGGCATCACTGGATAACTCGTTAATGTTATGCAGATAGAGTTGCAATGAGTTCCGACCTAATTTTTTCGGCATCGCCTTCGGAGCCCGTCGCACGAGCAATCATAGACACATGCACACCTTCGTCACGGTGAGGTTGTGTGCTGATGAACCTGACAATCTTCTGCTGTAGCGGCGGTAGATATGAATATTGGTCAGATATGCTAATGGAGGCTTGGTGACTTGTGTATGCAGAAGCTGTGCTTCCAGATACTGGTGCACCAGAAGACTGGGGCAATGTCAGTACAAGGAGAAATGCATCAGGTTCAATGGCGCTCACGCTTCCTCGGTCAACCATGAGTGTGACAGTTATTGCTTCCAAAATATGAAAATAGACCTCATGAGGGTCAGTAGCGACTCTAATATGGGTGGCATTGATGTATCGTTTGCTGCCGAATGTCTTGAGCGTCCCAGTGACACGGACGAACATTGACTCTCTATACTCGTCGTGTTAGCGACAGGGATGAGAACCAATAGACATCTTACTCGATCCCGCCCCATTTGCCTGAATCCTCTTCGCTACTAGAATCGACCCAATGACGTGCCTCTATTCTGCCAGTTCCGTCGTCTATCCAATAAACGCAATTGGTCGTTTGCGACTGGATGGTAACAACCTGCCCTACTAAGGTGACCTGTGAAGCGTGTTTGCGAGATGGATGTAGATAGAATGAGGTAGAATATACCTGACCAATCTCTGCGTCGTCGACGGTCCACTCTGCATCAGCATGGGCCTGTGTCGCTTTCAGAAGTTGTGCAACTGTTAAAGGGCGCAGCGAATGCGAGGCCTCTTTGCTCTAGAGCGCAGGATGGTGTTAATGACCATGCCGTGGACGAAAAACAAAACCTTACACGTCCTCCGCCAGGACTTCCACCTGCGCTGTAAGGCGAGCCGCCCTGAAGGAATCCTCCGCCTCCACCATAATCGTTGTCTACGCGAGCGTTTCAGAAGAGATAGTATCCTGAGTTATTTGAGGGACATACATTGACTCATGGGCGCGTCAGGCGATCCCCAAGATTTTTACTGAAGGGTGGGATGCAAGTGGTGGATGGAGTCACAGGCGCGTGACGACCGCGACAAGATCATTCCTGGATCATTCCTTCCACCTTCATCAATCGACATCGACATGGAGGATCAACTCAACGACGAAAGTGCTAATTCGAAGGCGCCTTATGAGCGTGAGGTAGGCTTCACATATCATGTTTAACCACGTTGTCGTCGTCCAGCATCCACATTGTCTCTCCAGTTCGTACAGTACGACGCTGAACACGCGATCCGCCGCGTCACAGTACGTCAGATGCTAGAGGCGGAACGCATGCATTCTACTGCTCTTTTTAGAATTGAGAGGAAGGAATTCAAAACTGTGAGCCACATATTTACGTTGTTTTTGCAACTTCATTATCAGGTTATTAGATGCTCCTCGTTGCCAACCTCTCTTCCTTTCGAACATCTGAAACGAAAAGCGATTTTGAACTTGATGATGGAACAGGAAGGATCAGAGCGCAGTTGTGGAACAGTGATATCGACATTGGACCAGACCTGAGTTGGCTCGAGGTTGAGTGAGTGTCTTGTCGCTGTTCCTACTGTCAGACCTTCAATTAACTCTACTTAGGTCGTTCCCGTATGTTCGTGTTATTGGAGAACTTGAGCAACACATGGATCGAAAATATATTAAAGTAATCAGCGTGGACCCAGCATCAAATCCCTACGAGCCCTACCATCATATAATGCATGCCATCCATGACACTCTAACGTATGAGCGTGGCCCACCCGTAAGTTGGATTGTTCGACTCTTAATTAAGTTTCAATTGATTGTTGTTAGCCGCGGCACATATCCCAAACAGCTCAAACAACTGATACCCTAGAAGATCACAGCATTATTGAAGGAGGTGTGCCGGAGCATTCTTTATCTCTTCCGTCCGCAGTTTCTCCTCCCGAGCTGCCTGCCGCTTCCAAGCCGGGCAAGGGCAAGGCAGACGTACACCTTAGTCAAGCGCCTCTACCTGAGGTCAACTCTGACCAGCCTGGGGGCACATCTACTGCATCATTCTCTGCTTCGAACCCTCCGCGCACCCGAGACGTTACATACCAGGACGCTAGATCTCCTGTAGCGTCTGCGAAAAAACGGCGTGATGATTATTTAGCGAGTCCTAGTGCATCACCTCCACCTTCTTCCCCTCTGCCACCGTTTCCCACGCCTTCTGCTCGACACCGATCAAAGTCTCCTGCTCATGATCCTTATTCGCATCTATCATCTCTCCAGCGTGACATCCTCCTCTGTATAAAATCTGCAAAGACTCAGAGTACTCGGCAGCAGGGAATCTACCCCTCCGTGGAGGGCTTATTTATTGAGGACTCCTGGGAAGGTGTCGATGTATCCGTGATCATTGGCGCAGTAAGCACGCACCGACCCACCCTCACACCCTATGCGTTCAGGTAAGTAATCGGGGCTCTAAGTCTAGTTTGCTTGTGCATTAAGGATGCTCATACACGCTGTTCTCAGGGATGCTCTTGAGCACTTGATTGATGAGGGGTACATCTTTTCTACCATCGATGACTCTCGTTACAGCTGTATATAACAATGAAGTCTTCCTCTTCTCGTTTTGTTAATGTCAGGCTGGCTTGCTAAACACTATCAATCAGCAAATAACATCCGAGTCACGTTGAACTTATTTTGCTTTTCATCCTTACCACAACTTTTGGGTAACAAGATGTCCAAGGTCATTCAAGTTGCGCCGACCTGGCCAGGTTTCTCTGAGCTATCCTACTTGATCATCTTGTCCGCATACGTTTATTTCCTTGTCCGAAACACTGACCGATCTATACAATCACAGCGGCGATTCGTACAGTTCTGTGGGATACGATCTTGCTCTTAAAGACTTTCCATCGACTGCTTTTCAACCACTAGCCGTGCCCTTTCCAGGATCTACCTGGAACGAACCAGATCTTCCCAATTGGGTTGGGCATCTCATTACGAAGTATTTTCCTCGTTCGCGGTTTACCCCGGGTAGAGTCGAACAAGATGCCGCGTATCTGGAACGCCCGCTGCTTGTGTACGATTATGCCAGGGGAGGGGATACGATTTTAGGAGTACAGCGCCAAATTCGGTCCAGTTTCTTACCGAACGTCGGCCAGAAGCCAGATTGGGCTTCCTGGTCTTCAGACAACTCGCTGTTCAGTAGGTCCTTCAGTAGTACAGGATTGGAACTTACGTCAAGTTGTGCCCAGTAACATGGGTTGGGATCAATGATTGCGCGTATGTGTTTGTTGGTTAAAAATTCAAACAAAGCATTCTCATCGTTATTCTAGTTTCTCGAGAAACCACGGGAGCAATTTGAAGCTTCTGTTTTCGCTGCAAGAAGAGCTGTATGATGCCGGGGCACGTAACTTCTTGTTTATTGACGTCCCCCCTATCCACCGTAGCCCTGCTGGTAAGAATTTTCTCCTGTCTTGAAACTTCCAAGTTGGTGAAAGGATCTGACATCTTCCCAGTTCCGCTGCAGCGGGAAGACTCGACGTCTTACGACAATTTCAACAATGAACTCAATGAGGCTGCTAATGCTTGGACTGCAAAGCATCCAGACATCACTGTGATATTGTTCTCGGCCTCAGCTACGTTCAACCGTTTCTTGGATACCCCAGAGGATCATGGATTTCGCGATTGGGACCGTCGTAGAGCGGGAGGAAGGATATGGTTCGATCACTTACACCCGACAAGCACAGTTCATGATTGCGTGGCAAAGGATTTGGGAGAGTTTCTTGCATTGGTTCAGAGGTTTCAGAAAGCCTAAGAGCTCATGATCAGAGTATACCCTGTACAATTGTACTAGTACCTATATGACGATCATGTGATCAACTATGACCATTTGTGCCGTTGCGGCAGCCAGGCCTATTGAACCACCAGCTGAGTAGTCATTGCTTAACGGGTATCTATCCTCCAGGCAATGCTCTATACTCTATTATCCTAAGCAACGAAGCGCCTATCTTCAAATTTATCCTCGCACTCGATCATACCATCCATGTCCTCATGGTACTCATCATGGCTTCCGGGTCTCCCATCTATCAACTTCGCCCTACCTTCGAGTCTTCAAGGCCGATTCATCTCATTTGTGCTGAAGAAAACTCTCGGACACTTTCTAAGACCCGGGCAGCTCGATTCGCGGCAGATAGACTCGCAAATTGGGTCCGGATTTGTTCAGGTCAACAACCTTGAGTTGGACAATGAGGTGTGTAATGCCAGTGCGTCAGTTGGAGGCAACGTGCTAATACGGGTTGACATTGCGTACAGGCCATTAACGCTCTCTTATACGATCTGCCTGTTGTATTGCATGATGGGTTCATATCGTCAGTAGTTGCCCGCGTGCCATGGCCGAATCCATTGACCTCCACGCTCGGCTTTTCTGTCGACTCGCTCTGCCTCACATTTCACCTTCTCCCGCCGTCGTCTTATGTCACCCACAAGAACGCCAACCTTGCGAATTCTGTGGCATCTGTCGCCGAGTCCTTTATACACGACGAATTAACACCACAAGAAGGGGCAAAGTTGTGGGATTCTTTCCACTCTGATATTGCCTCCGCAAAGCAACCAGAGGACGATCTCACTATCCCAGGTGGACTTGCAGCGGATCCCTTTTTGTCCAATCCCGATGAAGTGCCGCACTCAGACGCAGATCCTGCTGGAGTGTCTATATTTGCAAGTCTCATTGAGCGACTACTTGCTAGGTTCGAATTCGATGCCACCAACATCAAAGTGACACTTGTTCATCCAGGAAATATGAGCATCACTGCATCTATCGCGGATATTCGTTACCGCACAGATGGCGGTGGCGACACGCCAGAACTTGCCCCCGAAATTCCTTCCACAGGTCAACGACGTACATTGTCAATTACGGGGTTGACTTTGACTGCGCATAACTTCCGTTCCAAGACCTCATCACGAAAGCCATCGACGCTAAACGTACAATCGCCATCTCTATCAGGTCTGCCGTCTTCGTCCTCCTTTCATAGCCCACAGCCTGTGTCTCCTTCTTCATCATCTTCATCATCCCTCGACGAAGAAACACATTTTGCAATGTCCCAATCTCTTGCATTCCTTCCTCCTCGGCCAGTTTCGCCTACCAGCTCTGTTGGCAGCAGTATGTATCAGAGTGCCATTTCTACTGCACCAACATTTATAGATAAAGGACGGAACGATACAAGCCAGAACGGGAGTAGACCTTCTTCTCCAGCCTTCCCAGCAGGGGATTTACCCAACATCAAACCTTCCGACCAGACTTTTGAAGATGACAGGGAAGATGTACTCATATCTCTCGGCTCATCACCGATCTTAGTCCAGGTCAGCACCCCTCCCCGTGCTGCTCCTGTGGAGGAGAGTGCATTATCATCACCAATCGAACCATCCATCCGCAATTCAACAACAAAAGTCGACGAAAATCTTCGCCTTACTATAACGCTTGGGGTGGTAGCCTGCGCGCTTCCTGCGTGGCAGATTCACGGTTTGCTGAGTCTAGCCAATAGTTTTGCATCACACCGTCCACGCAATAATTCTGAACCACCACCAGACTCTAGCCCCTTACAGTCTGGGATCGATATACAAGTTTCTGTTAAACTCCGTGGCCTGGTCTTCCTCATACCATTACCTTCGTCTTATGGCGGGGACCTTTTTCACGGAACGTCGTTCGCGGATTTTTTCAGATCGCCCCTAATACCTCCTGTCCTCCCGTATGGCTATCTTCGACTGTTTCTTGAAGCGATCTCCGCCTCGATATCGTCTATTTCGGATGCGGAAGACTTGTCTGTACGCAGACGTTCGAAGCCCACCAGATCAGCTGTGGTCAACTCTTTGTCGTGCGGTCTAACAGTCGGTGATGTTTCTCTTTTCTCCATTTACGGAATGTCCAGTGCTGCCTTCACACCGGATTCCGCACTCTTCGCTTCACCAATAATTATCACGGACCATGATCTTCCAGGCCAGTACGCTGCACGACATCATCACCCGTCGAAAGATAGTCTCGACCCAGATTTTCCAACATTTGAAGTCCTGGACTGGACAGCTGAGAAATACCGGTCTAACCGTTTGAAACTATCATTGTGGCGTACTAAACCCAATCGACGGCGAAGCCAAGCCCCAAAAGAAAATCACACTGAACCCCGATCTTCATCTCCAGCCATATCCATCAGTGTGCAGAAGCGTGTAGGATTGTCCTCGCCTCCTCGTCAGCAACAAACCCCACTAGATGAGATCGAGATAAGCGTGGTCCCTCTGCACGTCTTTCTAGACCTGGGAAATGCCTTTCCGAGTGATAGAATAATAGCGTTTCTGGATGAAGCAATGGGTGATGGGACCGCACTTGATCACAGGTCAAGTTACGAATCAAGATCTGGAAGTGACTACTCTGATAGCTATGATGGGAAGGTAGATACCCCACCTGTTTCACCACGAACCGACAGTGCCCATGAGAGGGAGAAAGAGAAGCAAAGGTTGGGGAGGTCGGTGCTCGAAGATCTGAATCTGGACTTCGACTACGGAGTCAAGCAGCGGGTTAATGACGGGGTTTCAACACAGCAGACAACACGAAACGTAGGAGTCGTTCACTGTCGTTTTTTTCTCCCTCTCACCCAGTTTGACTGAGTACAGCGTAATACGACTCACAAGTTGACTCTCAAGACATCCGTCGGATTTGACATGATTCGGGTTCAGATCCGATGCCCACCTCCCCCTCTACGTCCTCCTCGTTCTGGGGCATTGGTAATTGACCTCCATGGCATCAGACTCTTCACTACACCCGAACCATCGAAGAAAGGCACGAGGTTTGCGACTACTGAATTACTGGACCAGAGTGATGCATCCCAGGCATCCGATGAAACTTTCATGGTTGGAGCTAACTTGGAAAGAATTATCCTTGCTTGCTCTCCAGTTCACGAGCCTTTAGCCACAACAATAGTTTCTTTCGGCTCCTTGGCATCTCGCGCTGACGCGCACGATGTTCAGCCTGCCCTTGAAGCGGTGGCGGTGCCCCTTCAACCACGAATCGCAATCACAAAATCGAACCCCACTTCTTTCGAACGTTCTACTCTAGCTTTAGGCGCCGAAATCCCTTCTGTCGTTGTGGACATCTCCAAGCCTATTCTTGATAGCCTACAATATTGGGCTGATGACGTGGCACAGTACATGGATAGATCCTTCAATGGAGGATATAATGGAAATGACGATGATACGCTCACCGAGAAGGCTGACAGCCGTGATACAAGTCTCATTGGTAGTCGATTCTTCACGAAATCAAGAAGTGGGAGTGGAAGTGCCTTGAGCGCGAGTCCAGGAAGTTCACAGTTGGAAACAGTCGTAAAGGTCACTCTCTCAGAGGGTATGTGGTCCTGTGCAGGTGTTTGCAGATTCATTGATTTGTTTTGGAAAGCATTCATCCGAGCAATGGTCCCCCGCGCTAAAGACCAGAACATTCGCCCTTTCATCGCGTATGCATCTGACCTTGATGTTTTGGTTGAACTAAAGCCTGAGGGGAAGGTGAATATTTGCTATTCGTCAATCTACCTTTTCAAAACTTAATCTACGTACAGGACGAGATGGTTGTCACTCTGGGGGCAATGGATTTGACAGTAAAGGACATGTCAACACCTCGTTCGAATCAAACCTTCATATCGTTAACCTCTCCTCGCAGTTTGGTCAGTCCTCCCGCACCTTTGTTCCCAAGCGCCTCATTTATGTGTTTATAGATGTCAGCCCCAAAGTCTATGGTAAAGCTCCGCTTCACCTCTTTGGTAGTACCGGGGACTACGGCGAAAGAGTCAAGAGTCAAACTAACGCTTTCAGGCTTCACCTTCACACTCTTTCCTGATTTTTCATGGCCCGCAGACCTGATAGCCTTCGCGAAGTCACCACCTGGGGTATGTAGGCCAATCAAGGGTTAGACTCAAAAACCTAACATGATCCTAGACATTTGAGTCCGTTATTCCCAGCGAACGTACCCGCATTTCACTCAAGATATCTGACGGTGCAATCCGTGCCTTTGCGCCAAATCATCCAGGTGCTGTTATCATCCAGATCGACGACTTGGACTTCGCAACAGATGTCATTGGAGAGTCACCTGATTCTTCATTCCGACTTTCTGTACCCGCCCTAGCTCTTCTTGCCGTCGATGATGCCCTAAACGAAGGGGATAGGGACACAATGACTTCGCTCCACGGAGTTGCGTTGTGGAAGGTGTGTCTGTTGTTCATCCGGTGCCTACATATTTGATAGGCATTCAAAGAGTGCTGGATTTGCACTATTAGCTGAGATTGCAAGCTTCTCCACGAGTTTCATTCACACCACCAAACCACCCACCACTAATGTAAGAGAAGTCAATTTATGATGGGAGCACTCGACTTATTATCAAGCAATCAGATCTCAATGGACCGCGTACGCCTTCAAGTGCACATATGCGCGGACACCTTAGCTGCGGTCACATCATTTGCAAATGACTTTGGTACTGTTTTCAATGCTCCAGGGGGAGAAAGGTGCGTGATATATTCTCTATCTGTTGCTCGTGTTCATTTTCGAACCAGTAGGATGCCGAAATCTAGCAGAGGCCCCACCGTGGTTTCGAAGCAAACTACAGTTATTTCTGGGCTCATGGGTGTGGCCGAAGTTACCGCTGTGCATCAAGTGACTAATCCTCCTGTCTAGCTTCCGTTGATAACCTTACCTTCAAGAAAGTGCCAGAAATTGGTCCCGCTCCAGACATGATCAGTGATGACTTGCCCACGAACTTGGATTACTTGGATGAATCATTTGGAACAGCTGCAGGGTTACGAGAGCTTCGGGATGATGATCTCGACGAATTTGACATCGATGAATCGCATCTAGAACACTCAGATGTTACTACAGCCCATGGTACCGGCGTAATATCTAGGATTGGGGGGGAGACGATCAAACTTCTCCGGCCTGAGGGGATACAGGTCACAGAAAATTATTTCGATAATTTGCCTCCTGACGCTGGTGGTGCAGCGGACGAGTAAGCGACAAACTGGCTCAATCTAATTCTTGGTTTCACTCAAACCTTTTCAGATCCGGAGAAACGACTCTTCGACTACGCCTTCACGAGGGTAACATTACACTATTTCTGTACGATGGTTATGATTGGCTGAGGACCAGAAAAACGATTGAGGAAGAGGTGAAAGAGATGCGGCGGCGTCTGGCCAAAATCAGACAGCTTGTTGCCAGCGGACAAGTCCAGGACCCTAGTGCTGAAGAGACAAGTGCCCTCCTCTTCAATTCCTTGTACATTGGACTTGATCGTGACGTCGACGGGCTCGAACCTGGTGCTATTATAGCTGCTATTGACGAGGAGTTAAAGGACGACGTCGAGACAGCGAGTCAAAGTTCCTGGCAGTCGCTTAAGCCTCCAGTACCTGGAAAGCCACGGGATCGGTCAGTTCGTATCCACGGCAAACGACTGACGCGTTCTCGCGGCCCAAGCATGGAGTTCCACCTTTCTGGTTTTGAAGCAGAGGTTGATCAATATCTACCGGATGCACCGATGGCCTCCAGAACGTTCGCTACGATCCGAGACTTAGAAATCCTTGATCATATCAAAACCTCGACTTGGAAAAAGTTTTTGACCGAACTACGTTCAGATTCCCGGGGAAATATTCGTGAAACAGACTCCAATATGGTTCGCGTAGAACTGCGTAGTGTTCGACCTGTTCCTGGCCATCCTGTGGAGGAAGCTAGGCTACGCGTGAGTAAAGCAACACTCCACCGAGACTTACTCTGACTCGTTGAACGTTAGGCAAAGATTCTTCCCCTTCGCTTGTATGTTGATCAAGACGCTGTTGATTTCTTGAAGAGGTTTTTCAGCTTCAAGGATCCTCATGCATCCCCAGCTGCAGAATCTGATGAGGACCAAATCTATTTCCGTAAGTGAGATGTGAGATTGTTAAATAAGTAGCATCGGCTTACTTTCACCATGACTATCACAGAATCGGCTGAAGTGTTCCCCGTCGATCTTAAACTCGACTACAAACCCCGGCGTGTCGATTATCGGGCATTACGGGAGGGCAGGACTATTGAGCTGATGAACTTCTTCCATTTCGACGGTGCTGAGATGACCTTGCGACACATCACGTTGTCGGGGGTAAGTGTAGAAGGTCCCGCTCTCAACATCTTAACATCTTATCTTATATGCATTATAGATTACAGGATGGCCACGTCTTTTTGAGTTGTTGAACGACCTGTGGACTCCAGATGTCAAAGCCACACAGCTTGTGGAGGTTATCTCAGGCGTTGCGCCCATCCGTTCCGTCGTTAACGTTGGCTCTGGTGTCGCCGACCTTGTCCTCCTTCCTATTGCTCAGTACAAGAAGGATGGACGAATTGTACGTGGAGTCCAAAAAGGCACCACGGCGTTCGTAAAATCCACTGCGATCGAGGCCATCAAACTAGGCGCTCGCCTTGCCACTGGCACTCAGGTTATACTTGAGCAAGCCGAAGGTGTTCTTGGTGGACAATTCAACCATCCGATCACTGCAGAAACAGTCCAAAGCAGCTCTGGCGATGATTTCACACACCTCGCGACCGATGATGACGAAGAGTCTGGGGACATTATATCCAAGTATGCTCAGCAGCCTGTCGATATCAAAGAAGGAGTGCAATCTGCGTACAAGAGTTTGCGAAGGAACTTCAACTCCGCGGCTCAGACTATTCTTGCTGTACCCATGGAAGTGTATGAACGGTCAGGGAATGAGGTCCGTTAGAGTTCTGTCTGACATCCTTACATTTGCTGAGATATCACTTATCAGGGCCCTGTCCGTTCTGTCATACGCGCCGTCCCTATCGCTGTCCTCAAACCCATGATTGGAGCCAGCGAGGCGGTCAGTAAGACTCTCCTTGGTCTTCATAACACTCTGGACCCCGACATCCGCCATGATAATGAGGCTAAGTACAAACAGCGCTAATGTCGAGTTATAATATTCCATATCATGATCATGACCGACACGAATTGCTTTTAGACTGCATTTGTATATTACACAGCATAGACGCATCCCTTGTATTATACTAGATAGTGAAATCTACAAAAACCCCTGACGGGGGACATGTGAGTGACAGTCAATCGATATCCATGCCCATTGAGCGTCCCTCCCCATGGATTAATGCACTCCTGGATTTTACAGGAACCTTGATCTTTTCTTTTATTTTTATCGATGCAGGAGACTCGACTGCCATAGGCTCGTGCAGCTTGACAGATGTTTTCACCGCCTCCATAGTCTTTCTGCGATGCGCTCTTTGCTTCTCCCGACTGACAGCCATTCTACAGCAGATTTGTGCATAAGATGAACCAAAATCGCTGCGAGGAAAACGACTCTGGCGTACCTGTTTTTGAAGAACGCGCGTTCTCTGCGGCTCTTGATTTCTCCCACCCGCTTCATTGCCTTGATCGTCGTCTGAATGAGGTCGCGATCGTACCGAACAGGAACATTCCTCCGCTTCTCGAAGTCGATTGTGGAATCCTGGTTCACTCTGAGAGAAAATTCGAGTGGTGTTAAAAGAAAAAGGCACTCACTATGGTCATCTCCTTGCCCGCCGCCTTTCTAAAGGCCTTCGTCCACCTCACCTTACGAGGGTTTCGTTTCATCCTATAGAAAGTCATATTTAGAGGGAAAACGGGTGCCTGTGTGAAGAGTGAGCGTACTTGAAGTTCTTATGGCATCTACATTGAACAGTAAGACTCATTCATGGATGGAATATAAGAGCCAACCGTCGTACTTCGATGTACAAAATCTGAAGACCTTTGCGTCGTTCCTAACAAATGCAGAACCTGATTGCCCGTCGGAAACCAAATCATAACAACAGACGTCGTAGACGTACCATGACCGGGGTATACATTTGTGGAACAGAAGTAGCATTTCTCGATACGCATCGTTGCGAATGGCCGTCGAGGAGGCCTCAAGCAAGTGCAATTTTAGTATACCGTGAGAAAATTATGATTATGTATTTGATTGCAGCTATTTCTCTCGCTCATTTGTGGTAGTAATTCCGTGCAGTCTTGAAGTCTCTGCTTGCACAATCTAATGACCACGACGGGCGGCGTGAAGACATTCCTGCTCCAATCCAGCCATCCAAATAACCTCTATGCCAGCATCTTTCAACTTCTGAGCCCCCTCACACTTTACGAAGTCATCGGGCTCTCCCACCCCAATGATACATCGTTTGACCTTGGCTTCGATGAGTGCGTCTGCACAGGGAGAAAGTCCGGAGGTCCGGACAGAACAAGGCTCCAATGTGGTGTAGACATCGACATGAGCTAAAATGGACTCCAAATCAGGAGGGGGTGTTGAGAACATGGTAGAAAGTCCAGCATGCGAAAGTGCCCGAACTTTGGACAGGGCATTGGCTTCTGCGTGCGTGTTTCCGACGAGTTCTCTAGAGTATCCTGCAGCCAGAATTACGGGTGTATCGGCTTCAGACGGCCATCGAGCAACAAGTATGCATCCCACGCAAAAAGCTGTTGGTGTTGGAGTGCATTTCTCCGCCTCCGAAAGAGCAAGGCGAAGGAAATGGTGTTCAGCTAAGAAAACGAAGTTAAGAAAGTAAGATGGGACGGCGGGATTGGTGAGACCAACCAGACTCGGATACGACCATGGGAGATCTGGGTAAGGACCTTGCTTACGTACTCAAGCATAGACTTCTGTTCCTTATTCAAATTGAGCAACTTGAACTTCGACCACCACCAATAACCATGGCTTCTCATGTTCCCGATGAGATTAATGCTCCGTATGTAGGGCAAGACGACCCCATGCAGGGCTTCGGCCGGGAAGGTGAAGGTGACGGTGATGGAGAGCCTGAGGGAGAGGGTGATGTTATCATGCCTGGCGGCACCGACGATAGCTCTGAGGAAGGAGAAGACGACGAGGAAGAGGCGAGACGGATCAGAGAGGGCTTTATTGTTGACGAGGATGAGGATGAGGAGGATGAGGAGGAGCAGCGGAAAAGGCGGAAAAGGCGAAAGAAGCACCATCGCAGGCGTAAGCATCATTCTCTCAAAAATTTAACGTAGACTCAACAGATTTCATCTTCAACTGTTTGCAGGCGAAGAGGAAGAGGAAGGTCTAGAAGATGAGGACTTGGAGCTTTTGGAGGAGAATACTGGAGCCTCATTTAAGAAAAACCGTCGCTTAACCCGTCGTCGCCCTGGCCGAGACTCTGAATCCCCTGCAGCATCCTCATCGAGACGGAAAGCAGTGGTTGATTCCTCTGATGATGATCTTGACAATGACGAGGGTCTTCCACAAGTTCAAGATATTCAGAGGATTTGGGATGACGATCGTCGCGGAGAAGAAGAGGAGGATGACGGGGACATGGACATGGATGATTTCATTGAATATGACGAGGATGAAGGGGGTGCTGCCATGGACGAAGAGGCACGTGAGGAACGCAGAAGAGAGAAGAAGCAAGAACAAGAACGACGCAAGAGGGCTCGGGGTGCTCGTCCAGAACTAGCAGGTATCGATGCAAAGTGAGTTTCTTCGCGTACACTTTATCCTGATAGGTCCTGAATGCTTCTCTGAAGTGCATGGGACGAGATTCATGATGTCTTCGGCGATGGTCACGAGTATGACTGGGCTCTGGAAGGCGACGACGATGTGCAATACGACGAAGAAAATCTCAAACCGGAAATGAAATACCAAGATGTGCGTCCTAGTATTGACTCTTACATGCTATTGTTATCGACAAATTTCATCTTCAGGTATTCGAACCATCCGAAATCAGGAAAAGGATGCTGACTGAGGACGACGATCTTATGCGAGCACAAGATATCCCGGAACGCATGCAATTGGCTACATCATCGCTTTCCCCTTCATCGACTTTATCGCTACATACCCAGCTTACAGAACAAGACCTCGGCGGCGCCGCTATGTGGGTGACTCAACGTCTGTCTGCGCGGAAAAATCGCGACTTCTTTAGCCCTGATGGCCAATACCAACATTTAAAGGGTGCGCTGGTTATGGCCGTTACATTTGCCCTCCGTTATCTGTTTGTCGAAGAGTTCGAGGTCCCGTACATCTGGACACATAAACGCGACTACATCCGTCATTTCGATGTAAATGATATCCGGTCACGCCCAGAGCTTCTCAATCTCGGTGAACTGTGGCATATCTATGCGCTCGGTCAAAAATACCGGTCTATGATCGAACGGCGGGGAGCTATGACGTCCTTATATGGGAGGTTGAACACCAAAGACTCCTACTTTGACGAAGAAATCCTGCCACAGGTTGACAGTGTGGAGGTAGTCGCAGACTGTACGGAATGGTTGTCGATGAAGTACAAGGATCAGAAGCAATCCGAGGGTGACTTCCAGTTTCATGATGACGAGGAAACTGAAGTCGTGAAGAAACGGAAGATGCCGAGTCGAATTTCTACCTACCAAATCCTGAAGAAGAGCATCGTCTCCAAGCTTGCTGAGGTACGTCCATATCATAGTATCTTTTTTGTCATGGTGCTCAACCTTGTCTAGGGTTTTGGAATTCAGCCTCACCAGGTTGTTCTCAATTTCATTGCATCCAACCACGTCTATTTTGTCGACGACCAAGAACTGAATCCAATTGTCTATGCGGAACAATTCTCTGATTCGGATCCCCAGAAGGCCCAACCAGCGGAGGAACTTCTTCGTCGTGCACGAATGATTCTATCCACAGAATTAGGCAAAGACCCGTTACTTAGGAACGAAATACGGAAACAGTTTCAGGAAGAAGCCCGTGTTACTGTGGAACCTACTGAGCGAGGCATTACGAAAATTGATGAACATCACCTTTACTTCGTATGTAAACCTGTACATTCTTTCTCACACGTCTGACAGTCTCTTTCAACAGAGCTTCAAATACCTGTACAACAAGCCTATACAGGAGATGTTGGATACTCCTCAATTCCTCAACATTCTTGTCGCAGAGGCGGAACATCTAGTCACGGTTTCAATCCATTTGCCCACCGACGTGAAATCTTCGTTTGAACGAAGGCTTAGCGACGCCTTCGCCTCAGACAGCTTTAGTGATGCTGCCAGAGCTTGGAACGAGGAGCGTTCTCGTGTGGTGCACGAGGTCCTTGAACAGCATCTGATCCCTGCTGGTGTGAAATGGACTCGTGAATATATCAGAGAAGAGGTTGAGGATTATTTGGCTGGGCAGTGCGCTACCCACCTACGCAAGGCAAGAGCAGTCTTATCTTTATAAATGCTAATTTACTGACAGTTCATAAAGCGCATCGATGTTGCACCGTTTCGCACTGGCGACATGGTTCCTGGTGACACAGCATCCGTTCTTGCAGTTTCTTGGGGTAAAGGTGACCCTCATAAGGACGCCATCACTCTAGTATGTGTCGACGAAGAGGGCCGCATGCGTGAACATACCAAGATTGACAACCTTTATGACCCCGAAATGATCGATGAATTTTTCGACATACTCCGGCGGAGGAGACCCAGTGTGATTGTCGTCGGAGGATTTAGCGTGGCCACTTTCAAATTGTCACAGTTGGTGAAGCAGCGCATTGGTACTGCCGGTTCACAGCAGGAAGGGGAGAATGCGTGGGGAAACTCAGCATCCAACCGGGAAAGTTTCGATATTCCAGTCACATACGTGCATGACGATGTGGCCCGAATTTATCAGCACAGCAAACGCGCTGCCGACGAATTTAGCGCCTTGTCTCCAACTGCGAAGTACTGCGTTGGACTCGCACGATATATGCAAAGCCCTCTGAACGAGTTTGCCGCACTAGGCGCTGACATTACCGCCATCGCATTTCAAGATGACGATCAGCATTTGGTGACTCATCTTAATATTATCTTAGTGCTAACTGTGCTGAATGCTTCATGTCTAGGTGCCCAAGGAGAAACTTTTAGCTGCATTCGAGCGTACCTTGGTGGACATAATAAACAAAGTCGGAGTCGATATCAACCGTGCTGTGGCCGATTCTTACTATCAGCACCTCCTGCCATTCGTATGCGGTCTTGGACCTAGGAAAGCACAAGTACTAGTCAAGAAAATCGGTTCATTGGTAAGTTGCTGTCCGTTCGTACCTACTCGTCCTTAACTTCTGTTTAGGGAGGCAATCTCGTCAACCGCGATCAGTTCATTAAAGGCGGACTTTTGACAACAAAAATCTTCCTCAACGCCGCAAGTTTCTTGCGCATTTCTCAAGACCCTGACGTTAAACCTTCCAAGAATCGACATGACGATGACATGGCGCCAGACCCATTGGACGATACTCGCATCCATCCAGAAGACTACGAACTGGCTCGGAAGATGGCAACAGATGCCCTCGAGCTTGATGAGGAAGATGTACACGACGAGCACCCGTCTCACGTTGTTTCTCTTATCATGCAAGATAAAGACAACGAAAAGAAACTCTCGGAGCTCAACTTGGACGAGTTTGCGATTAGCCTTTATGAGGCCAATAACGATCAAAAACGACACACATTGAATCTCATTCGAGAAGAGCTCATGAGGCCGTTCGCAGAATTTCGCGATGAATTCCGACTGCCGACTGCCTGGGACGTTGTGACAATGCTCAGTGGTGAAACATCCCGGACTTTGGATGTTGGGCTCATCGTCTCGGTCCTAGTCCTGCGCACGAAAAACAATGTCGGAGTCTCTGTTCGCCTCGATTCTGGGGTGGAAGGCAATATCCCTTCTCAATTCGTGGCCGACAACGAGCCTGCAAACTTAGGGGAAGCTGTCATCAAAGGCCAAACCATACCGGGCATTATCGTTGCTCTAAAATTCAACATCGAACAAGATCAATTCTTGGTTGAATTGTCTTCCCGGCCTCTCGATCTAGCTGCAGGAGACGCCGCATTCAGGCGCGTACGAAAAGATACTTATTGGGATATCACTCGACACGACAAGGATTCTGAGATATTGGCCAGGAAAAAAAGAGCGGAAGTTGATCGGACCAGACGAGTTATCAAACATCCCAATTTCCACAACTTCAACACAGCCCAGGCAGAAGCTTATTTGGAAAAACAACAGCGAGGTGATGTTGTCATCAGGCCCTCCTCCAAAGGCGTCAACCATCTGGCTGTCACATGGAAAGTTGATGATAAACTATATCAACACATTGGTACGTTCCTTTCCACCGGCTTCTGTCCCGCATCTCTAACATTATCCCCTAGATGTTACCGAGCCCAATGCCGATCCTACTGGACAGACTACCGGCCAGCTTATTGTTGACAGCACTCACAGCTATGCTGATCTAGACGAGCTCATTGTCAATCATGTACAAGCAATGGCTCGTCGGTGTGAAGAATTGACGGCACATGAGAAATTCAAGCAAGGCTCTGAGGATGAACTGCGTAGGCACTTTCTTCCCTGGTATGACCTGCTTATCTCAATTCTTTCCCCCTATGTTAGATCTTTTCCTTAAGAACTTCCTTGCTGCCAACCCTGCCAAGAGCATGTATGGCTTCACGCTGAACCGCAAACGACCTGGCCATTTCAATCTATGCTTCTTAGCTAACAAGAATTCTGCCGTACAGACATGGGTATGTATCAAATTCCACCTCCAACTTGAAGGTATTCATGTGCACTTCAGCCTGTGAGAGTTGCTCCTGAAGCCTATTACCTGTTCGATGCTGCTGCTGTGGGAGTTCCTGAACTCTGTGACGCCTTCAAAGTCAGGTAACTTACCTTTTCATTGCACGTAGTTGTCATTCTTTTTCTCATGCTTATTCCTTCTAGGCATCTTCATGAATCTCAGAACATTGCCAATGCTGCGGCAGGTGGAAAAACACCATTTGGTGCAGGTACTCGGACGCCCGCGCGTCCTCAAGCTGGAGGTGCGACACCAGGACGAATGTCTGTTCGTCAGGTTGGAAGGACACCAAATCCATATAGTGGTGCCACACCATATAATGCCCCTCCCGCCCAAAATTCGTTCGGCGGCCCAGGTTCAGCAGGTGGTTATATGCCACCTCAAACCCCTTACGGCTATCAGACACCATCACATCGACCGCCGAATTTCGCACCGCCGCCTGCTGCGCCCCCCGGGATGAATCCTGCACGAGCTGCTTTATTGCAACAAAACGCCGGAGCATCTGGATGGAGTCAGGGTTCCGGCTGGCCTTAGCATATACTTAGCCATCTTCCATTTGAGCAATACGCCTACACATCCATCCTAGCCATTCTAGGACAGTTATTCTGTACAATATCTTTGATTATAATTTACAACCTGTTCTAGGCTATCACGTTTCGAGGAAGACCCATATCATACCTCTCATTGAGTTCGTTTGATGTCGTGTATAAAGACTGTCCGTGTGGAGTCACCGTGCCAGCCCCTGTTGCTGCTCGCACTCACCAAGAATCTAGCACCAGGGTCGACGACTAGGTTTGTGTAAGTTACTGTAAGAGGGCAATACGCTGCTACTTCGACTTACGCATCTGCGAAATATAACCACCATGATGACCTGGAATAATCTTGAATTGAGCTCCGCTTTTCATTTTCCCAGATGAATCTGGTTCTGCTGCTTCTGCTACGTTCCAGAGTCGTAAATTATCTATAGAGGCACTGTAGTATTCCATGAGATGTGGATATTCGACAGGAAGGAGAATCCATACCACGCAATATGTTGACAGTCCGGGAATGCTACCACGCAAGATACTACACCCGAGCTCAGTGGATTTCGCAGTGTCTTCCAAAGCCGTGGAGTGTTGTTTGGTCCGGAACACCCGACTTGTCGAACATCCCAAACATCCACCGTCCCGTTGCGTCTCCCTGCATATATCTGGCCACCGTCAGCAGACCAACATGCCTGCGTAAAGTCAGCATGAGCAACGTCCAGACACTTCGTGAAATAATCAATTTACGGAGAGACACCACGGCGGCGTCTTTTCACTCATCCAAAGCCTTCCAACACCAGTGCCAGGGGTATGAACTCTTCTGTCCCACAGGATGACTTGTCCGTCGATTGATGCAGTTAAAAGAAGGTCGGGAGAATAGGTAGCATAGCAAGTAGAGTCCAACAACGAAGGAGCATTTTTGGGAGGAGGAATTTGTCCTAGCGTTGCTCGCGGAGCACTTGATTGTGCTTGCTGATTCTGTGTGGCAGGGTCATTTGCGGTGTTCGATTGCTGATTCCCCGGTGCGTCCGCTTCGTCGTCGAAGAGAGGGTCAAATGAAGCATCTGATTTGGCATCTGAGTCGGGCAGAAGCTCTCCCGTTGAGATGGTTTCAGAGGACATCTCCGTATGGCTAGTAGAATCCATCGCAGTGTCTGTAGTGTTGACTTGCGACGCAGTTTGGTCAAACGACTGGGACATTTCAACTCTCCGAGTAACAACAGAAGACCCGGTTTCTGAGTAACCCGAGCTAAGTGGCCGGACGGCTATCGCTGCAAGCTGAGCACCATGTGAGGTGAATGTCCTTACACGCTGGCCATTGTTGAGATCCCATTGCTAGATGGTGCAATTTGTTAAATGATTTTTGGTATACATAAAAGCTACCTACAATTGCCTCGCCATCCCATCCTGCGCTAAAGAATCCTTTCTCGTCGTGGTCTAGTGAAAGAGCCGAGACCGGTCCTCGATGGCCGGGCATAACGTATATCAGTCGCCCAGGTTCATGGCGCGTCGTGAAAAGATTTATGTGTCCAGTCTGTTCAGGAGGTTTAAGTACAATAATGTGTCGAAAGAGCCTCAGTTCAACACACATCGGTTCCAGCGAGGGTCCAGAATGCTTCCGAGTGCATTGCAAGGCTATACACAGGGGCCAAAGCTGGCGGTTGCTGTGTCACGCCAGGTATTCCGGAGATTTTCGTCAAGTCTGGGAGGACTGGATTCTCCCACCAATATCGCAGCTGTCCTGACTTCATGATACCTTCGACGACGCCAGAATGGTGTCGCTGTGGGGCGGTTAGAAAGATCTTACTATTGACTGCTCCAAATACGTCGTAATCGCGAATATAACCATCGTCTGACCCGGTCAGAAGGTGGGTCATACATAAGGAAGAAGCAAGAGCATGGGTGGGGACAGGATGCGGGATTGCAGATATAGCTTCCACTGTGTAGGAACCTGAAGGGACCTGGCTGCCTATAGGCGCCACCAGGGCTTTCTTGCGAAGCTGAGCGGGAGACAGGGAACGTTTGCGTGTTAGAGGCGGGGGTACTGGACGCAAAGTTATTCAAGAAGACCGATTCAAATACAGGAACTTACTATCATGTGGAGGTACGGGTTCTTCGGGATGCGTACTATTTCTACCAGAGATAGGCTCACTTTGGGGGTCCACCTCCATTGTCGCCTCTCCAAGAGTCTCCGAATCGTTTTCATCGTCTTCTTCATCTTCTGAACCATCTTCTGAGTCCTCTGAGGCTGATTCCTGGTTGTACGATGACTCTAAAACAAGATATGTCGAGAAATTGAACGACGCACATCATCGCCTTCCTCAGTCGCGTCGTCGGGCCCTACATCAAGAGGCTCGTCTTCCCCATCCGCTTCAGGGTCATCTTCACCTTCGTATTCAAGGTCCTCAAGAGTTTCATCTTCCGAGTCGCTTTGGGGCATGAAATCGGGAATCCGGAGGTTGGTGGCTGGACGCGGACTTCGCACGACTTGCACAAACTTGCACCGGACGTCGACTCATGGTTTTGGCCGACCTGGGGCGCAAGCTCAATGCTGCTCTTTCGTCACTCAACAGAGCACCTGTCGTCGACGAGAAAGTTGGTCGTTGACATATGACTTCGATACCCATTTGTGTTCATTATTTGCCCACAAGGTGCTCGATACGACGCTCAAAGAAATCACCGCCGCTCTGCTGGAGTCGGATGTCAATGTAAAACTCGTAGCATCATTGAGGCAGAAGGTCAAGGCCAAGGTCAAAGCCTCCTTGGAAGCTACCGCAGCAGACAAGGGTAAAGAGACGAATCGGAAGAATCTTATCCAGAAGGTGAGCAGAACATGTTCATGCAGAAGATAAACTTATAGTATATATCTCAGGCAGTATTCGATGAACTCGTGTCCTTAGTCGATCCAGGCGTAGAACCTTATAAGCCCAAGAAGGGCCAATCCAATGTTATCATGGCTGTTGGTCTACAAGTGCGCCATCATACATACTGCTTTTTAGCCCCTCGGATTCAAACCCTTTGTTACAGGGAAATGGTAAAACTACGACATGCACCAAACTAGCCGTTCACTATCAGAAACGAGGTTTTAAGTCTGCGATCGTCTGTGCAGATACTTTTCGTGCAGGTGCTTTCGACCAGACGCGGCAGTCCGCAACCAAAGCAAAGGTCGCATACTTTGGTTCTTACACGGAGACCGATCCCGTCACAATTGCAGCTCAAGGTGTCGCCAAGTTCAAGAAGGAACGGTTCGATGTCATCATCGTCGATACGTCTGGCAGGCACAAACAAGAATCGGAGTTGTTCGAGGAGATGGTACAGATTGGGGAGGCGGTCGACCCGAATATGACTGTATTAATACTTGACGCTAGTATTGGTATGTCTCAATCAAGATTTCCTACTTAATTAGCTAACTCATTCATGTTTAACAGGTCAGGCTGCTGAGGCCCAAAGCCGTGCGTTTAAGGAAAGCGCAAACTTCGGTGCGATCATTGTTACAAAAATGGACGGTCACGCAAAGGGGGGAGGAGCAATCTCTGCGTATGTACAGTTCACGGACGCCCTTTTGTGTGCTCACTTTCTTTAGGGTTGCTGCAACCAAGACACCAATCATTTTCCTGGGTGTCGGAGAACATCTCCACGACCTGGATCGGTTTTCGCCGCAGCCGTTTATCTCGAAGCTCTTGGGTCTAGGTGATATGCAAGGGCTAATGGAGCATATGCAAGACCTTGCTACACAAAACCCGGACAAGCAAAAGGAGATGGCCAAGAAACTTGAGGAAGGCAAGCTCAGTATTCGCGACTGGAGGGAACAAATCTCAAATGTTATGAACATGCAAGTCCACGGTGTTAACGATTCTCACTCTTTGTCTGACCCACCGTAATCCTAGGGGTCCGATTAGCAAAATTGCTTCGATGATTCCGGGCCTCCCACAAGACCTTCTCCAGGGATCCGATGAGGAGGGTTCCATGCGCATGAAGCGCATGATCTTCATTACCGACAGCATGACTGCCGCGGAACTCGATTCAGATGGCTCACCCTTCATGGAAATTGGGAAGGACGGAAAGCCGACCGACCTGACCTGGAGAGTGACCCGAGTCGCACGGGGCAGCGGTACAAGTGTCCGAGAAGTCGAGGAGTTGCTGTGCCAGTATCGGATGATGGCCAATATGGCCAAACAGGCTGGCGGGAAGAACGGATGGTACGTGACGTTTCCCCGCTCCGGAGGCTTGTAGCTTGTAGACGCACTAAATCGGTGTCTGTGTAGGTTATCGGCGATGCAGAAGATGCAAGCTGCTGCTGGCGGGAAAGGACGCGGTGCGAACGGGATGCCCACACCAGCACAAATACAAGCTATGCAGGTATGATGGGAACGAATACTTCTGGCGATATCTTCTGATGTTCATACATTCATTCAGCGAGCAATGCCACCTGGTATGCTTCAACAAATGCAGCGGCAAATGAGAAGTGGAGGAGGGATGCAGGAAATGATGAAGGCTATGATGCAGGGACAGGGAGGAGACCAGATGGATATGGAGGAGATGCAACGTACGTCAATCCATTGACCCCTGCGCGAAACCCCTACCGAGCTTTTCACAGGGATGATGGCTTCTATGGGCAATGGTCTTGGTGGTCTGGGAGGACTAGGAGGATTAGGTGGACTCGGTGGAGCTGGCATGCCAGGTATGGCGGACATGCTCAAGATGATGGGAATGGGTGGTGGTCAATAAAAACCAGAGTGAAAACGTGCAACGTGTACTTAGTCAAGTTGTTTCTCCATGCATATTCAATTTACAATATCATACTGTACAATACAGAAGCTTGTTCGGGATTTAATGTGTTTTTTTCTGCTCTTTCTTCCATTGTTTCTGCTGCACAGATGCCGCACTTTTGTTGCCAAAGATGAATGACGAGGTATGTTTGTCTGCTCCAGTCTTCTTCGACACGAGTGAAGAGCTTCCGAAGACAATCTGACACTGAATCAGCACGGAATGAGAACCTGGGGATGAGATTTCCTACCGCCCAGAGCCCCCATAAACCAATAATCGTTGAGCCTACGAAGACGATGAAAGCCAAAGGTCCGACGTTTTTGGTATTGTATGACAAGAATGCCGAAACATTGGCGGCTGCCGAGAGAGGCACAAGTAGAGGATGGGTGGGCGTTGTAGAGACCTGTAGCTCATTCAGATTGGGGGAGGAAGGAGCCTGGAAGGCAGAGATCAAGCTAGGTTCGAATGACGCGAATTATATGCGACTTGCATTGAAAACAAGCGCGACGGCTATTGCAATGAGCCAAACTCCGAAATGGACGGCAAGGAAGGATTCTAACGGGGTAAGCGCAGTCCGTCCTGTCGTGCTCGCGGTTTCTGAGATGAAGAGAAGAAGGCCAGGGAACACGGTGAGACAGGAGGCGAGAATGAGCAACCTTGAGAGGGTACTCAGTAAAAAGGCGTTTGATATTGAAAGTAACACCCACATGGCAGCGACCACCCAGGTCCATAATGAGATGACAGTTGCAGCACTCGCAGATTCACTGTTGTCTCCGTCAGTCCTGGGCGGCATCGAGAGGTCCTCCATCTCTATTGAATCACTCATGTCGTGAATATACAAAGGCGTATAGAGGCGTGTCCGCAGTTGACTGTCAAACTCTACAAACAACTCAAGCCTCCCCCCATACATTTGTCGAATTCTCACACCAGTCACTTGCTTCTCGTTCTCATGGCATATTCTAATTTACTGTGACGTGACTGACAGACATATCGACAGCAGGAAGATCTTCTAACGTATTCCAGACGGAAACAAGGACCTCGAGGCTGGGCAGTCGTTATGCAAGCATTTCCAACATACTATTCGCTTGCATATTCGCTTGCATGTCTACTAATCTCCCAGTGGCTGATGTCTCGTATCTGGGGGACGATGAGTCCGAGTTCTTCAGAGCTGTCCATGGCCGATCGCTGAACACGCTGAATCCGAGATACATGCTTCCGGTTGATCGTGACGAAGTCAAGGTCAGTTTCTTCGATGCCTCGGGTCACAATGTTCATCGCTCAAGAAAACACATACAGCGCTCAGAGCTGCACCATCGGTTGTTACAGTTCGTCCTTGATGGCAGAAATTACCTCGGCCCCGTAAAAGAGGCCCTTCAGTTTGGCCAACAACGTAGGGGTATGGATTGCGTTTGCTCGTCTTGTTGCGGCCCGCCTGGTCACTGAGATCTTTCCCTAGTCCTCGATCTCGGAACAGGAGGCGGCTTTTGGTAACTACATCATCCTCTGTTGAATGTCCGACACTCACTGACAGTGGACGCACAGGGCTATCAACATGGCAGATGACTTCCCCCGAGCTGAAGTGATAGGTGTTGATCTAGCGCCCATCCAACCCAGGTACGTGTGTATCGTCTGACCCATCCGTAGAACGAGGACCAAACAATTCCATTTGATCAGGACCGTGCCACCTAATTGCACGTAAGTCACACAACTAAAACTATTTTAAGCATTGGGAAACCAACGATGATTTTTGCCAGGTTTGAGTTGTGTGATTTAGACCAACGGAACATCCCTTACCCTGACAGTTACTTCGATTTCATCCATGCTCGATCCATGCATACCGGAGTACGTCAATCCAGCGTCCTCTCAATTATCGGAGGAGTCGCTTATCCTATTAGATACATGACTACCCCAGATTGCTCGAAGAAATCGGTCGCTTGCTTCGTCCGGGTGGCCTTGTTCTCCTCATAGAGCCCAGCTTGATTCCGATGGTGGATGGAAAACCAGCAACGGAGTATCCCAACGGCACTGGGCTTCATGGCTGGTTCACTTTCTGGGAAACCTATCGAGCCTGTCTGAAGCGTCAAGGAATAGACACGACAGTACCACAGCGCCTAGCGGAACTTTTGTCTGCAAACGAGGCATTTGAAAATATCGTTGTGCAGGACGGCAATGTTCCCGTTGGATTTTGGCCCAGTGGTAAGGGTCCTTCGATTGTGCCAGCGTTCTGTTAATGGCTGATTCTACTGTGGCAGACCCACATCTACTGACCGTTGGGCAATTGCAGTGGATGGACTATGAATTGTTTCTTCCTGCTTTAGAGCCCTTTTTTCTCTGTTCTGGTATTCCAAAAGCAAAAGCTGAGCGTATCATCTCTGATGCTCAACGGGATCTTTACTATCCTTCACTCCCCCCTTCAGCACACCTACATATTGTATACGCATCCAAATGTCTGTGATGGGACGGCAGCTGGACAGGAACCCCACACTGTATCCATAGCATTACCTTGTCACAACGTTGTATAGATAGACCCCTTCCGCATTCGAGCATCGCACATAGACACTGAGTCATCAACCTTCATTCACGGAGTACACACAATCAGGAACGACCTTCAAGACCTTACTCAGTAAGTATCGAGGAGTAAGTAGCACTGAAAGGGGAATCACGAAAAAATGAACAGCATGTAACGTAGATCGATGAACGAAAGCCTAAAGGGCACAGACTTGTCCACAAGTCACCGGTGCTATGAGCGTGGTTACTATTTGAATTCGTTCAAAACAGCAAGAGCCTCGTCGACCTTGCTGTTCATAGCCTCGGAGTTGTCTAAAAGGTGGAGCAGCTCAGAGTTGTCCATCTCGAGAAGCATGCCGGTAATCTTTCCAGCAAGCTCAGGCTGGTCGCTAAGGCAAAGTGATAAATAGATGAATAGATGGTGACGGAGGGAGGAAGACATACTTGGCAATCCTCAGGTAGATGATTTCACCGAGCATTTGCTTCTGCTCCATAGGGGTGGCAGCGGCAAGCTGCTCAGGGGAAAGTGTCGGAACCTCCGGAGCAGGTGCAGGAGCAGCCTGGGGAGCAGCGGGACCTGGAGGGGCAGGGCCGAGGGGAGGGGCAGGCCCTTTAGAAGGCTGCGCCTGAGAGGCAGGCGCACGCCCTACAGGTGCGGGCATATTGCCTTGAGGACCAGGTGCGCGGGTTGGAGCGCCGTTGGCGGGCGGTGGGCCATTGGCACGAGGGATCGAGGCGTTGGGAATGATTGGGGAGGAGCCAGGCCCACGAGCAACCGGGGGACGTGGGGGACCACGAGGGGGATAACCCGGCATGCCATAAGCTTGAGGGGGTCCCCGGTGATAACCTGGAACGGGTATACCTCCAGGTGGGTAACGGGGAGCTCCGCGAGGGGGCATCATTCCGGGTTGGCCATAACCCATCATACCGCGGCCTTGAGGAGGGAAGCCAGGGCCAGGAGGTGGGTAGTACATCGGTCCATTAAGGTAGCCACCTGGGATGCCAGCAGCGGCAGCTTGTTGAGCGCGGATTTGGTTGCGTTGGGCAATCTGGCTCTCGAGCTGCTGCCGGCGAACCTCCCGGCGCTGAGCCAAAGAGACGTAGAGAGGCTTAGAGCCAATCATCTTGTTGTTCATCTCTGCAACAGCCTTCGTCGCTTCGTCAGGAGAGGAGAAACAGACGAAGCCAAAGCCTTTCGAGACGCCTTTATCATCCCGCATGACCTTGTAGCTGGTGACGGTGCCGAAAGGTTCAAACTCAGTACGGAGTTTGTCGTCGTCTACATCGTCCTCGAGATTCTTGATGTACAAGTTGACCCCTTGGAACTTGCTGAGCTTCTCCATTTTTGCTTGCTCGTACGATTTCCGTAGTTCCTCTTCACGCTCGGCCTTTTTCTGGGCTCGAGAGACAAAGAGCTTCTTGCCGTGCAGCTCGGAATCATGCAGCTCGTCCACGGCTTTTTCAGCGTCTTCGTGCTTCTCGAAGTTGACAAAGCCAAAACCCTTGCTCCTGCCCTCATCATCAACCGAGATGAGAGCAGAAGTGACAGCGCCGTAGTTGGAGAACAACTTCTCGAACTCTTCTTGAGTCACTTCAAGATCGATATTTTTGACGTAAAGATTCGTGAACTGGGCCTTGATTTCATCGAGCTTGGATTGACGCTCCTGAAAGGACATTTCCTTAGAGTGTCACAGTCGGCATGACGCGGGAAGATAACCGACCTTGCGAGAGATATGGAGGCCAACATAGACCTTTTTATCGTTGAGCAGCATGCCATTGACAGCCTTGATGGCATGTTCTGCAGCCTCGGCGGTCTCGTAATGGACGAAACCGTAGCCCTTGGAGCGGCCTTGCTCATCTGTGGCGACCTTGCACGACAAGACATTTCCGAATGCAGCAAAGGTATCGTGAAGAGCCTTCGTACCAAGCAAGTTAGTCATGCTACGCCACGAGTCTGGATGGAGAAACCTTGTTATCGATAGCTTCATCCAAGTTCTTGATGAAGATGTTGCCCTGGCCAGTTTTGCGAAGGGCAGGGTCACGCTGAGACCACATGATCCGGCTGAAAGGCATTGTATGAGGATGTACGACAGCGCCAAGGATTAAAGGTACGATACCATGCACGGTTCTTGATCAGCGAGTAATTAAGTTGCTCGAGGGCACGCTCCCCTGACAAACGGGTCAGAGGATTCGTCTGACTGTACGAGGGCAGATACTCACCATCGTTGGCATTGAGATAGTTGACATAGGCGTATCCGAGAGAGCGACGGGTGACAGCATCACGACAGACGCGAATGCTACAAACAAGGTTTGTCACTGACACTTGGAGTATAGATGTCCTGGACATACCTTGCAACCGGCCCGATCATGTTGAAAATTTCAAAGAGCATGGCTTCAGTGACAGTCGGGTCAAGCTCCCCGACATAGAGGGATGCAGAAGGAGCAGAAACAGCCGAGCTCTGGGGTGCGGGGGGATTGTAGGGAGCAGGAGCTGGGATCTGGACCTCGGGTGCAGCCTGAGGGTTGGCTAACTCTGGCTGAGCGACAGACAAGGAAGACATGGTCTAGAAATGGGGTTTTTGTGGTATTTTTTGGGGTCGTTACTGTGTTATATAACTTTTACGGCTATACATACGAAGAGGTATGAGTAGACCGTTTGAGATACAACGAAAAGACGTACACCAGAAATATTGACTTTTTTTAAATATGTTTTTTTGACCACGCAGAAGATGGAGTCTCACCTTTCAAAAATGCGTAACATTCGGTTTCAAACCCCGCACACCGGAATATCGCTCACAACAAAAAATGGTACAAGGTGGTATTGTAAGAGGTCCCTAGTACACACAATAGACAGAATATAGGGCATAATAAGTACGCCAGTAAAAACTACCATTATCCTCGGGTGAAGTACGCCTTCGCGCCATGTGTCGCTAACTCTGATTTGGCCTATGATGGAGGTTCAGAAGAGGGTCTAATTCAAACTAACTGGAATCCAACCTTTTCCATAGTATGCCCCGCGGCTGTGTGGTGAGTATAAATCTATGAATTCGCTCATTAGAATTCTAGGCACGGGTACAGACGTAGACGACTCACCTTGCGGTAATAATACGCGTTGCCGAGGCCCTGAATCAACCACCCTATCGTGGCGACTAGGCCGAGGACAGCGGCCGCCCAATAGTGTTTCCCGAACATTTGAATGGTCCGGATGAGGCCTGCTGCACCAGTGCTGCCATATGCGATAAGGACTACCTTCTCCCTCGGACTTGGGTGTACAGGAACATACCTTGGAACGCCAATGATCCTATGTGGCGGGAATGAGAGTGAGGACCCATCAGGAGAATTTCATACATGACGTGCTTACATGTAGACACTGAAAAGAAGATGGAATCCGCAAAAGAAGAAGTAGAAGTCTAGATCCACATGAGTAAATTCTCTAGTGCGGATAGAGTACGGCTGCCTCACAGTAGTATAATGATTGCTCCTGTCGGATAAGGTCAGCATAGGAAAAATGCTTCACGGGTACACGTGGCACTTGCCTTCATATATCCATTGTATATGGGGCTTTACACCGTAAAGGTAAGCTAAAGTTTCCGAAAGGCCAAACGAGACTCACCGGTACCACAGAAGAAAAGATAAAACCGGAATAATGATAAGGTAACTTGCAAAGTCCAGTCAGAGGCCAGACAAAATAGAAAAGACGAGAGCATGATTCACCCAATACTCGCACCGAGATCCCGTCCAGCTTCTTCTCCACCGGCAAGTAAGATGAAGATGCAGGCGACCATGTTAATGATTAGTGTTAACAGCAGGACCAGCCATAGTTGATACAGGCGCGTAATCAGCGGCCGCGACACCTCGGGGATCTCATCTTTTATCGAATGGAAGATTAGGGGGAAAACTGGGGACAGGTCAAAAGGTCAATGGATGAGAATAGTGTGAGGAGTGGTTAAAATGTCCTGACATGGTGGCCAATTTGCTTTGCCATGATGACGGAGGTTATCGGCTTTTGTATTGAGTTCCTGCTCGCGGCGTGCAAGGTCTGCTTCGCGCCGACGAATTTCTTCCAACCTACTAGCCTCCGCAGCGCTAGGTTGGGACTGGTATGGTGATGGGTCGTCAAAAGGATTCGTATCAAGTGAATGCGTCGAAGCAAACGGATTATGCGTGTAGTCGGCTAGAAGACAATATTAGGGGGAAGTGATTGCTTGGACTTGGTGGACTCACTCATCTCGTCGTGAAAGGTAAGTTGGCCGTCGTTAGTGTGCACAGCAGTGACGAGCCGGCAACTGCCGGTATTTGTATTCAAGAGGAGGTAGCCAAACAACCTCCTATGATTATCGATGAATGGTTTGCAGCCCTTTCGTGCATTTCTTATTCTAAAAATCACCTGGACCGTTGCTACGGACACAGACACGGACCCGCACCCACGATCAGTTGCAGAATGCTGCGGACGTCAATGCGGTGATAAGTGACCGCCGTGACTACAAGTACAGCGTGAGACCCATGCGTGATGAATGATGAGGTATAAAAAGTTGAAGTAATGAAATAAACAACGCCTCGGTGTACCTGTTCTTTCTTTTCTTCAGCTTCCCTCCTCGCCCTTTCCTTGCCTTCTCGACGGTACGTCCGCGTGTATCTCATCCATTTCATTTCTCATTCGAAGCTTCAGGCTTCACAGTCTTTTCTTTAAATACCGTCCAGACACCACTCTCCCTCACCATCCCCCGTCTCTACTCATTTGCCATGTTCTCCCTTGCCTCCTTCGCTTTGGCTATCACTGCCGTCTCCTCGGTCTCAGGGCTTGTCGTTCCCCGTGCGACTCCCCCTGCAGGCTGGCCCACCGCTTATCTTGAGGTACGCCTCGCCGTCTTTAATTTTGTACCTGTCTAATTAAAGACCAGCCCTACGATACCTACCACACAAGGTATCTCGCCATCGGCTGCATCAATAAGCATAACACGGCCTTCTTCGATCAGTGCTGCCATCCCCTCCTGGTGCGTCATATCATATCTTCAGATTTTCGGGTATTCATTAAAACATCCCAGGCAACGCAGAAACTTGAGACCGCTCGTCCCAAACAGTGCATCCCATCTGCGTCTACATCCTCTTTTGCTTTGGTCGTGAAACCCACTCCGACGGCCACCTCTGATAACGGCGATGAGTACGATGACTGTGATGACGATGACTATGAGCCTTCTTCCACCATTGTCCCCACGTCTACGAAGGCTCCTACCCTCACCACGCCCACGCCCAAGACTCCTACCCCCACACCCACGCCCACCTCTACCAAGACCACCCCTGTCATCACTTCCACGAAGGCTCCCGCTGCTACCACTTCTCCCGCCAAGACCTCCACGACCAAAGCTTCACCCACCCCTCTACTACCCGGCATCGTCAACTCCGGTGGATTGTACGTTCAATTAACCCCCTGTGGCCTTTCTTTTTATATATACACCTCTTATAGCGCTACCTACTTCTACCAGAATGGTGTTGCTGGTGCTTGTGGGACAGTACACAGCGACAACGACATGATCGCTGCCATTGGTACGCTTTGATGGAGCCTACCGAATCAGTTCTCACTCATTTTCGCTCTCGCAGATGGTCACCGATATGGCGACCTCGGCGCCCAGTCCGCCCTCTGTGGAAAGAAAGTCCAGGTAACCAACCCTGTGAACGGGAAGGTACGCAGATTTCACTATTGACCAATCTGGATCCATTCAACTCACAATGACATAAGTCCGTCACTGTCACGATTGTGGACGCTTGCCCGACCTGCAAGAACAGCAACTCCATTGATCTCTCAGAGGCTGCCTTCAAGCAGATTGCAACCCTCTCACAGGGTATGGTTGGCAGTAAGTTCGCGATGCATCGTTGATGGAACCACCTTCTAACCCCTCTTTTCAGTCACCTGGGCTTTTGTCTAAGGCCCCCACCCCGCTCCTCCCCTTTCGTTTTTAGCTATTTTATTCCCTTTATCGCCAGGCATTGATGTGCCTCTTCATTGACACAAGACCAGCTCTTGCGAGAGGGTCGGTATGAAACTCACGATGAACGGCTCGAGAGCCTATTTATGATATGAGCTAGCCCTCCTATTTGATCCTCCTCGACTGGGGTCCGCCCATTTTTCATACCATCCATCCCTCCTTTCACCCCACTTGTACTGTACTTGATTTGTACACTCCTTTCGCTGGGTTTTATGTCTGCTTTGGTGCCCTTGATAGTTCCACTCCTACGCTGATAGCTAGCTACTCCTTAGATTGATGGGCTTAGACGCGATACTCTGTATGTACAATATGGCGCTGTGCGCAAAACCAAATGTCGAAATCTTCTAGAATTGTTCGCGTGAGATGAGTGTGAAACCGTCGAGCAACACCATTCACTTCCCAACCTTTCCCACTGTAAGACGTTGACACCGACAGCAACGCGGCGAACGGCGTGATTCTAGCTTCTGTTTGTCTTCTTTCCGATCTATGACTCCCGCTTTGCAAAGGATCCTCGTCATTGGAGGAAATGGCTTCATAGGTCCGATTGTTCCGCGTGTCTCCCAGTGGTTGGTGCGTAGCTCATTCATTTTTATCAAGGATCTGCCGTCTGCAAGGCTGCATTGGCCAAGGGCCTCCGGGTTACCAGCATCAGGTACGATCGATGTCTTAGCTCATATGATGAATAGCTCAGTCAGTTTATCCCAGTTCCTCCGGACGGCCATATCGAACAGCTAGAGGCCATACACCAGCTTGGGCATCCAAAGTGTGCTTCATGCGTTTTTATTCAACCGTTTCTTCTGTTACCAAGCGGGTGTGCAGGTAGACTGGCAGAAAGGCGACGCGCTTCAACCAGAGACCTTTGCGCATCTCTTTCCAGAAGTCGGCGGCGTGGTACACACGCTAGGAACCCTCATTGAAGACGGCAAGTACAAGCAAGCCGTAAAACAAGGAGACCTTCTCGGGCTCGTCACCAGTTTCTGCGAGTCCGTTACTGGTGATTGCGGAAATCCCCTTGAGAAGACAACGTATGACTTGCAGAGGGACAGTTATGAGGTTCTGAATCGGGATACAGGTCTGTTCTTCCATGCTTTCCGTCTGTTTCTCGATATTCTGATTTTTTTTTTGGACCATCATATAGCGCTTCGTGTGTGCCAGAGATTTATTTCCTCTTCAGCGGATACAGACATTCGTAACATCCCTCGACCATTTGTGTATATCTCCGCAGAGGACGTTTTCCGCCCCATAATACCGGCGCGATACATCGAAACGAAGCGGGAAGCTGAACAGGGCATTGAAGCGCTGATTGCTGATAAACCTGATTATCGCGGGGTATACATTCGCCCAAGTATGTCCTCTATCTCTGATGCGGTGCGCTGCTGACTTGTTATCACAAGGTCTGGTTTATCATGCTCATCATCGGCCGTTGACAACACCAGCGGCCGTGCTCCTCGACCTTTCAGCGACGTTGCATTCCAAAATTCCTCCCACCCTCCCAACTCCATCCAGCATGCTCCGGCACCTTGGCTCGCACAGTCCGACCTCGACCTCACCTTTCAACTCGATCGCAAATGCGCTCAGTATCCCGCCTATCCACGTCGATCACGTTGCGGAAGCTATTTGCGCAGTGTTGGATTCATCAACCGATCCTGTCCGAGGTGTGGTCGGGGTGCGGCGGATGCGCGAACTCATTGGATGGTCGGAACGCCGATGGGGCACAGAGACGCGGGGCCAGCCGGTATATAGCTAGTAATCATTCGGGTGGTACCACGCGTGTCAGATTAGCGGGTCTCCGAACTCCGTACAGAATATTCATAAGTGGTAGATGTGTACCTAGTGAACCAAGCACTATTTTGAGGATTGCGCCATCAGAGGGAGAGATTAGTAAACTTACGTGAGTCTAATAAATCTTTTCCCGCCAAGGTTCGCTTAAAATGTGCTCAGGTAGTTCGTTATCAGTCGGTCTAAGGTGGGACGACTCCTAACTCGTTAAAATCCTTCTCCGCCTGTCTCTAGCGTCCATGCAGTCTCTGCGCCTTGCCTGCGGCTCAACCAAGTCTCAGAATCAAAAACTGTTTCGCCGGTCAATAGGCTCTTCAGTTCCATCTCGCGCCCTTCCATTCTTTCTCAACACTAAACATAACGACGACCATGAACACGACCAAAGCCGTCTACTGCGCATGCTCATATTTGGGAAGCCTGGAGCCGGGAAAGGCACATTGACGGCGCGGCTGGTGCAGAAGTATGACATTTTGTCACTTTCCACGGGTGATCTTCTTCGGCAGCATATCGCTGAGAGGACGGAGGTTGGTCGCGAAGCAGAGGAGACAGTTGCCCGTGGGGGGCTTCTACCTGACGAAATGATACTCAAGGTCGTCACAGACAAGTTAGATTCCTTGCACAACAAGGTGTGCATCCATCTACTCCCTCAACCGATCAATCGATGCTCAGTGTTTCTCCATTTTAGCACTGGATTCTGGACGGATTCCCTCGCACACTTGGTCAAGCCAAACTGCTACATAATCACCTAAAGTACGAGGATTGTCTGTCACACCACTAATCATTGCCTCATGTATTCTCCGATTGCCAGGAAGAAGCATAACCCTCTCACCCTTGTCATTAACATAGATGTTCCTGACGATGTCATTCTGAGTCGCATCTCAGATCGTTGGATACACCTTCCCTCAGGTCGTGTCTACAACATGTCGTACAACCGTCCCAAAGTCGAGGGGCATGATGATGTGACTGGAGAGCCCCTCACCAAACGCCCAGATGACAATCCTGTACGTGCTCAGTGGCATGAATCGACTCTTTCCCTTTTTGCTAACGCTTTTCGTCTCCAGGAGGTCTTCTCTCGCCGCTTGTCTCAATTTTATGCCTCCACTTCCCCATTACTGGAGTACTACACCGCAGCAGCAGCTTGTTCTACGGTACCTGCGCGCAACCCTCTTCAGCACCCTCATCAACTCTCCTTCCACCGCCCACAACAAAAATTAAAGCTTAAGACGCTCTCTGGCGCCACGTCGGATGAAAATTGGCCTCATCTTGACAAACTCATCCGCGCCTCGTTCCCGACCTTGAAAGAGAGGGCTCGAGTCCGCGGGATGAGGAGACACCACAGACTGAACGAGGCCATAATTTCGGACAAACTAGGACCAGGCGTCGGGTTCCAGGATTAACAGTACGACATTTTGTTTTTCTTCTTTTGCCCTTTTCTGAACGAAAGTCCGGTTCTGAGACGACACGACACGTTCTTTTCCGCCTTGGGTTTTGTATTTCTATCCATCCTTCACATACTTATCATCACGCCAACGAGTGTATTTTTGACATCATTGCTGATTTGATTTCCTGGATTTTATGACATTTCACCGAAGTCCATACCTATACAAGCATGAGAATGAGTAATATTGCGCAATCAGATGGACCAAAACTTTCTGACATTTTTACAACATACAATCCCTCAGGCAGCCCTTCTTGGACTTGTTCCATTACAAGTCGTAGTCCAGCCTGGTCAAAGATATCCTTCCACGCCCTGTCTGATCTATCAACAAGGTCAGTACATTTTCGCATAGACCAGAACAACCGAACCTTGTCAAACTGGAGTCCTGCTCATCGAACAAGGTACACGCTGAACCGTCATCCAGCTCTTGACAAAGGTTTTCTTTGACCACGATGAGACTTTGACCCTTCTCCTTCTCCCTCAGAGCAGCGTGGCTCCGTCGGAGAAATGCAACAAGGTCTGGATCACTGAGATGACCCAAACACCACTGACACCAGATAACGTCGAAGCCCATGTTGATATCACCCGCTGGCCGCGGTGGCTGGTATCCAACGCGATCCAGGAAGCTGACGCGGTGTGGGTTCATTGGATCAAACTCCTGCAATGTGCCTTGCAAGATCGTGACGCTTTTCGTCTGATCTGCGAGACCTTTCCAGTGACGTTGCCCGCGCTCAGGGGGTTCAGTGCTGGTGCTCGCCCGGGCTCTGGCCAGGGCTTCTTGAACAAAGGAATCCACTGGCTCAAGCAGCACAACATCTGATACAAGGTGAAGAAGAACGTCCGATGTGACGCGGCCAACGCCTGCGCCGACGTCTAGGGCCCGTGTTCGGGGCGGTACCTTGGGTTCCAGGGGTCGAATTGAGGATGGAACGGTAGAAAGGTCTGGATAAAGGTGAAGCAGAAACAGTCGAGAGCCAAGTGAATCGATCCGTGGTAGGGTCTAGTATAAAGCCTTTGAGTGAAAAGATATTCAAAATAGAAGCTATATTAGTACCCCTGTGCCATACCCGCCTATCTTGCTGGTGAATCACTGATACCTCGATATCGTAGTTTCTACTCACCAAGGACACCATCGTAGCTTGCTGGCTGGGTTGTCCAGTACTCGATTCCATCAGTAACATCGGGAATAGGTAACATCTTCAAGGTCACGTTTCTCTCTTCATGAAAATATTTATCGCGTCGCCCAAACAAGCGACAATAACGCGTGGCAATGGACTTGGACGACATCTGGGATGAGCCCGTCGCAGCCGACGCTGCACCTCGAGCATCATCGCATCCGCAACAGCCTCTCTTTCTCTCAGACTCCGACAACGATGATCCGCCCAGGCCTCCGCCGCAGAACGTGCCCGAAGTCGATGTCGACATCAATGCCATCTTTGCAGAGGTAGAGGACGACGATGATCCGTTCTGCTTTAAGCCTCTTACCTCGAAGTTGGACACTGAGGCCCTTAGACGCGAGGCTGAAGCGCGACATAAGAAAAATATGCCGAGTCTAACCCCTCACGCCATTATGAGCAGCTCGCCTCCCAGAGATATGGGCGATGGCGAAGGATCGAAATCAAAACCTGCTGGGGGTGACAAGGGAAAGGATGCGAAGAAGGAGAGGAGGAGGCCTGTGCGTCTGGATGAAGGGCGGCTGCTGGGTCCTACTGGATTTCCTAAACTGATCAAAGATACCAAGAATTTCAGGACGAAGGGAAAGGGTTATGAAGTATGTTCTCTGATCTACATGTGACATTATCCGCTCATGGTTTACAGGTTACCGATTTGAATAGAGTTCTGCAAGTATACGGATATTGGACACATGAAATGTACCCTAAGACTACATTCCGCGATACAGTCGAACGTGTAGAGAAACTGTGCCACTCCAAACGTATGCATGTGAGGCTGGCTCCCTCCCATTTTTACTATCTGTGCTAAATCATTTATAGGTGGCTCTAAGCGTCTGGAGAGACGAGGCACACGGACTCGTCAATGGCCATAAGCCAGAAGATGACGATGTCATTGACCTGACGGAGAACCCTGACGGGAACCCACCCGTTGCGTCTTCACCTCTTCCTGACAGGGCAGCGTATGCTTCGTCATCCTCCTATCCTCCCTCTCACCCTCCATCTTCTGGAACAGAAATGGACGAGGATGACGACTTTGACATCGACGCGGTCATTCGCAACGAAGAAGAACGCATGGCCAAGGAACGAGCTGCTTCACATAATGCTCCCGATGCGCCTGCTAATTTCATTAATAACGCGGATAAAGGGAAAGGAAAACTCATGGTTAATGAGGACGAGGATGCGACAATGTGGGAAGCGCTAGCCGTGGCACAGGATAGCTCGTCGCATGATGCGCAATCCGGCAACAGCGCAATTTCAACGATGGATGAGGATGACACCATCTGGGACGAGTTGGATGCGCTCCAAGAAAGTGCTCCGAGCATGTCCGCATCTGCTAAATCAGCTGCTCGAAACTTAGATGAAGACGAAGATATGTGGGACGTCGTTCGGGAGATAGAGAATGGTGCAACAGCTGCATTAGGTCCTGAACCCATTACAGCCCTGACCGAACCGGTCGCAGAACTGGTTGCTGGCACCACTTTACAACATGACGAGGATGATTGGGATGTCTATGTTTAATGAGGATTCATTTATCAATCTTCGGAGCTATTAATGAAATGGGGAAGCTTCTCCATAAAATATTCAGCGTACACATAGATATGCACGGCCAAGCAACTTTCTCGACTGTATGTCAATCCGTAGTGGTGTTTGACCACAAGACACATCTCCCACTGGCATTCCCGCTAGCAGCACGCTCAACGATGCTGGGGTGAGAGCAAGTGACGGCCTGGACAGCGGATATTCTATTCGTGATACATGGTTTAAAAAAATGAAGGAGCCTGGACCAACTGCCAGAAACGTACTTTGCTTTATCTGTCAGTCTAGCCACAAAATCACCCTGCAAAGACATTCCCTTGAGCAACTGGATGAGAACCGAGTGTAAGATGGTGCTCACTTTACATGAAAAGATGTCAAGGGAATGATTCATGTTGCCGATCTGTTGTATGCACGATCATCATATGATCACCATGAACAACCATGGAAAGGCATACCGTGAAGTGAGGATAAACGTTAGGGTTGGGGGACCATTGGGCTCTGAAAATGGTCAACCATTTACCCTAGAGCGAGGCGCATGTTAACATCCGTAATCGCGGAGGGCTGAGGGATACGATCAAACCGTTTGACAATTGTGATCTATGGTGCTGAACGGTCTTGACGATGGAAAAGGTGCTGGACTGGCGAACCTATCGGATGGTATATCCCACACTGTGCATATGCGATTAGCAATGAATACAGCTTCGAGCAAAAAGCGGTCAACCTACACCGCAACTTGTTGTCATAGCTTGTGCTTACTATGGAACGCCCTCTTGGGTCCCAATAGGCTGAACTGACAGCTTTTGTATGTCGCCATTCACCACGTAAGCATCCTTTGCCTGCTTCAGTTTCCAAGAAATGGGAAACGGTTTCGTGGCCAAATTTTGGTCCCATGGCTCCTGGAGCGGTATCAAAGATATTAACAGCGATCTCTTGTAGTTTCCTGGCATCCCATATCCTGGTCTCCTTGTCAATATCAAGCAATAAACGAAAGAATAACAATTCTTGCTTACTTTAACGAACGATCATTACTTGCCGTTAACAGAAAATGTGGCCGCGCGGGGTTAATGCTGATGGATCCAATTTTCTGGTCGGACAGGCCGTACCGTCGAGTCTTAGACTTATCTTCCCGCAGATCCAGGTGTGACACACCGCCTGCATTATCCGATATCCACATTTCGTTACCACTGGGAATCAGGTCGACACTAGAGATGAGTGTTCCATCTCCGGTGGAATACACTTGGCGCGAGATCCCTGTTGTAAAGGAGAGGCATCGGACACTGCAGTCGTATGAACTGGTGTACACCTAGAGAAGTAGGATAGATGAATCACATAAAAAGGGCCAAAATCAAAGCTTTACATTGTGTGCATTGATGGGGTCGAACTTGACACTGGAGATCGACGACTTCGACGTTGCTGGCCAATGGACCTGTAAGCGCCAATATTTCCCCCCTTCACCATCAAGGTCGGTCACCGCCTCGCCATCCTCGTCCACTACTTCATTAGGCGGCGCTGTTGCATCCCATATCCCAAGTTGCCCGTGTTTATCTACTCTGATTGCTTGAAAGTCGTGCAATGCAGAGCAGACTTTACATACCTCCAAAGAATATTAGGTCCTTTGTAACTTCCGGATGATAGGCTGCACTGTAGACTCTATCCTGCGTGACCTTGGCACGCGAGACAATCTTGAGCGATTGAAGACGGTCACGAAGTTCAGCAACGGCGGCCGCATCCCTCTTGTCACCGTCGAAAACAAAACCCTCTGGATCTCCGACACACTTTGGATGCACTGTTTGTGTCACAATTTGCAAGGTTCTGGATAGCGATAATACGTCTTGCGGTTCCTCTTCGCCGACAAGGATGGGCAGGTTCAGATCGTGCGTACGTGGCTGGTTCGCAATTCTGGTGCGTTCTTCGGCCTCCAGACGTTCTTCCGCTTCCTTAGCGCGTTGTTCCTCCTGCTCTGCCTGGGAAAGGTTTGAGTCGGTAAAGAAATACCAATGGCAACTGCATTACCTCGCGTTTCTGTCGTTTAGAAGGACTCTCGTCGAGATCGGTTGCTACCCTCTTCAGCCTGGACGACTGACGCCTAGGCGCCTCAACCTCGGAAGATACTTCTTTCTTGACGCGTTTCTTAGGTTGAACAGGGTTCACTTTAGTCTTATGTGTTGATTTGGGGTTTGGGACAGGAATTCCAAGCCCTGCAACTGCCTGTTTGAGTTCTAGTTCTTCCAGTAGGGCGCGATTTCTCGCAATATTGGCTTCACGATCTAGTTCGCTGATAAAATGTTAGTCATAGCATCAAGAGAATTAGCTACGATCTTACTATTGGGATAAGGGCATTGCGATTGGCAGAATTCGTATGACTGGGGAGGAGGAGTGTATTATACTAAAGTAGTAACTCCACATTTGTAAATCCACGTGATTAACATAAACGCGTGCCACGACGAAAGCGGCGACGCGACTGGAGTCGCGCCACCGAAACCCACTACTAAAGTAGCGGGTATTGGGATAGAAGTTACAGCCTCACCATAAAAAAATGGTATATATATATGAGCCTAGAGATAACTACATACATTGGGGTCTAAATTAGTGCTCGTTTCCTTTCCTCCTCTTACTCCTACTACCACTAGTTGGAGAGTTGGGGGATCGAGCAGAGAAATCAGCGGCATAGTATCCGTAAGGGCTGAGAAGAGTTGCCAGTCTCTGGTGGACCTCTACTTGATACGCTTCGAATGGGAAATTTTCACCATCAACTGCCAGAGAACCCTTTGGAATCAGAGGTTTTACCCGATAGGCGTGGGCCTTGATATAATGAAGCTAATTAGAGTGTTAGCAATCAAAATCATATACCCTCGTAATTGTCTTACACGGGGGTTCCAATAGCCCTCTCCTTGAGCTGCACCGCTGAGAGCAGAAAAGATTTCTTTACGAGAAGACTGGGAGGGCAACGCTAAGCAAGGAATGACCGGATGCCCTTATTGATACGTACCACAGGCTGTGCTACAACGTCGATGAGGCCATCATCTGGCAGTGAAACAGGAAATGCCATATAGTCTCTGGATTGTATGTTCATATAAGTCCGAACAACAAATGAACTGACCCATACCTGCCCACAAACGGTCCTTTTCCAGCGTAAATGTAGAGAATAGGTTCATCATAGGTTGTCCATCCATCCTCGTCATCAGGAAGATTGAGCAATGGGGGAAGCCCGCCACTGGCCTGTTGAGGAGCCAAAGGTGCTTCCACCTGACTGCTGCGTCGAGATTGCAAATCACTTGCCATCTTCGACTTGTCACCCTCAGCGAGCTTATAGGAAAGCTGTACTGGGCATGGTTTAAACTGAATCACTTCAGTAGGCAGGGCGTAGTTTCAGCATTTCTCGGGCGTCACGCCAGGAGTGACGTACCTCCGCGTATTAATCCCACCATAAAGCGAGTGTCTCCCATCCAACGTAAGTTTTCCGTTCCGATATCCAAATCCGCCATTAATCCAAGAGCCTGCGACATAAATGATATTGTCCGTTTGCCATTCTGAGTCATTGAAAATACGTCGACTTTCATTGGCTTTCCTACACATGAAAAGTTGAAAACAAGTTGAGTTTCAACGGAATGGGAAAGGTACCCTTTATCACGTTTAACGCTGCTTCGGCAACATCGAACCCGTGCTAGGTTTTCCAGTAAACATGAGCAGGATGAGTGGGATGCAAATCTGTCACTAACTTTATGACCTAACAGGTTAAGAGCCAACGCATTTCCCGATCCAGTAGGTATAGGAGCGATTGGTATACTGAAGGCATTTTTAGGATCTTCGTGGTGGGCAAAGCCATTCATAATTTCGTGAATGACACCATCCCCAGACACGGCGACCACGGCATCATAACCCAAGGAGAGGTCTTTGGCAATTTCATAGGCGTGGCCGTTATGGGTAGTATCTGAAAAGACTTGTGTTAGGAGCCTTCATGAAAGAACTAGACGCTGCGTACGTATGACATCCAACGAGCACTGAGCGGCGCGGAATATTGGCTCGACTGTCTTGACAAAAACTGCAACCCCTTTCCCCTGAAATTTTTGGACCATATCGTGACAGAAAGAAGAGCAATAGCAGTACTACACACCACACCTCCGTAGGGGTTGACCAAAACCTTCAGCTGTCTTCCGTGTTTGATACCTGAATCTGTGCATGTATTTAGGGAAGTTAAGGCGGTGAAAAACGGGTCATGCACCTTCGTATATAGTTGACATAAGAGTCTCCGCCCATTGCGCGACAACGTCGTTCTCCAATCCGTGCTGTTTGCCCTCAATTGTCACCAGTACTAAATCATCCGCTTCCTTCTTCCGGTGAAGGTATGATACCTTCAAGACGCCATTTGAGGAATTGAAACTAGCTCCAATGACTTGGCGGTAAATGATGTCTATGGGCTTTGTTTCTGGATAAATGGATAAATGATTCTCATATAAGAGCAAATGAATGTTGCGAAGTACCAGCGAACTTGATATTCAAGGTGGCATCCTCACGCCTGAATACAATCAGCTTCCCCGAGTAGATTTCACGGATTGTGATATCCTGCACCATATCTAACGCAGCGCACGAGAGGCCCAACGAGGTGAAGGAGAACTGCGGAGGACAATTGATTTGTACGCCATACCCGGGCCGCTAACCGGAATTGACATGGCTCGTGAAAGTCCCAAGTCATTTCGCAACTTGGGAGTATGGCAGTTCTAGACAATTCTGCAGCAGAGCCATGCGGTCTGCCATATGGCAGCTGACGTTGTTATTCTCTGATAGCTCGTCCGAACGTTCATGCGCTCAAGTAGAGTTGGGCAGGTACCTGCTGATACAGACATTTTTAGACCATCTGGCCTACAAATGACGCCAGTGGCCAGATTTAAATATCCCCGTCTTAACGGCCTGCGGATATCCCAACTATACGATCTGTCCGCCGGCCCAGACTGAGCCCAGACTTAACGCTACTATCCTGTGGGATGTCTGTGCACACAATTGCTCAAACCGGATTTGGTCAAGGAACCAACGATCTCTACAACAGGTCAGCCCTCTAACTCTTCGAGGAAAGTGCACATCTCAAGCCATACATCACTTAAGGGCTCGTCCATCATACCAACCGTTTGCACTGTCTTATATTCGCAATGTTGTCAGGGGTACATCTCCGATCAACGTCGTTGAGTATGGCTGGACTCTATAAAGCTACTTCTTTGGTTCGGCTGATGTGCCTTTCAGAATTGGCGCTGGGACGGGTATCTTCACTCGCGCCCTGCTGGCTCATCCCGAGTGGACGTCCGGCATCAAACAAATCAAAGCCGTCGAGCCCAGTGCGGGGATGCGGGGGGTGTTTTCCAAGATAGTTAAAGATGAGCGGGTGAGTATTGACGATGGCACGTTTGAGAAGACGGGGGTGGAAGACAGTTGGGCTGATCTTGTTGTGATAGCACAGGTGAGTCCTCTGACAGATACTCGCGAACGCTTCCCTCACCTTTCAAAGGCTTTCCATTGGTGCCCCGATTACGATCGTGCCTCGGCCGAGTTTGCCCGAATTCTCAAGCCAGAGGGAGCTGTAGCCCTGATTTGGAACCTTGAAGATAGGTAAACTAGGCCTCTGGTCGTTTTCTAAAAAAAGACTGGATACTTACTCGATGGTGTAGGGACCGAGTACGCTGGGTTACAGGGTTACGAAATCGTATCGAGAGGCATGAAGGCGGCACTCCACAGTTCCGTCTCAACCTCTGGCGTCAAGCCTTCGAGACAACTTCATACAAACAGTCCTTTCAGGCACCAGTGGAAAAGATCTGGCCATATACTTTGCCGACAACGGTGGACCTCGCAATTGATAGAGCCTTGAGTAAAAGCTACATTGCTGTATTGCCCGAGGCCGAGAAAGCAGAGGTTCGGAAAGATGTCAGGGACATCGTTGAGAAGGGCGAAGACAGAGTGTGGATTGATGAGGAAGAGGGAATTTTTGAATATCCCTACCAAGTTTTCGTGGTGGTTGCACATAAAGCGTAGGAGACACTGCAGGCAGACCCACATTTGTAGATCTGAGGAAGAGGTGAGGTATCGCAAAAGGGACAAAGGGACAGCCGAACAAGTTTAGAGTTCTTCTAGCAGAGAAAAAGAGGGCGTAGTCGAACTGTCACATTTTTAAACAAAGAAGATGGTCTTTCGTGCGTCGTAGGAGGATTGTTGGTTGTTGAAGGATCATCACATCATGTCTCGACGACGTCATCATTGTGATGTTCTTCCTGAGGCCTAAAACTGTCATGGAGAACTGGGTTATTGAGAACTGGCGCGTAGAAGGGTACGTGCCTCTTACTTGATTATTATCTGACGACTTACGAGTAGATTAGAACGCTGGCGAAGGGGCCGCGCGATCGTGACATAGGGTCCAGTCACAATCGCGGTTCGTTGAGCGAGTTGTGTCCTGAGGGGCCATAACTCAGTCAACAAACACGCGTCGCGTATTCCACGTCACTTTAACCCACTTGTTACCCTCATGCCCTCCATAGATTTAACAGCCGTTTCCAATATAGCTTTTCCAACAGCTCTGCTTCCTTATATGGTCAACGACCTCGAGCAAATCCTGCCTGTCATCGGTGATGCACCTCCCGCCACTCTCTTGTGTCTCCGGGATCTTCTGGCCTCTCAGATTAGGTACAACACTCTTGTTGGAGCCGTAGCCGCCAATGAAGGGCATGCACATCAGTCACCCACACTCACACCTTCACTCCCTCAGTCACCGATATTCATGCCTCGCCACTCTGTGCCCTGTTCCTCGCCTACATATGCACCCTCGTCGCGCTCTCACGCAATGCCGTCTTGCTCCTCATCACCGACCCTCATGCCATCCTCGACACCAGACCTTTTGTCGCCGTCTCCCACACCGTCTCCCATGCGAACACTGTCTCCGGTACCCGTCCCGTCCCCATCATACCTTCCGTCACCCACTCAACATAACCTTCAACAAATAATGTCTTCCCACCAACATTCTGGAGAGCAGTCAGCTACTTCACTGGGTAAACGGCCACATCATTACTTGTTTTCCTCTGAATAAAGTGCACTACCTGATGGAGCAGCCGCTAAAAGGACACGGTTACTGGATGCCGGGCATGGTGGAGACGATGGGGATGGAGGGGGGGATCCTGGTCACCCTGTCAACTGGGACCCCAATTGCGTTGTAATTTGGATGCCAAAGTCGCAAGGTAAGTGTGTTAGATTAGGTTAGAATTCGTGTTGGAATCCGTATATTTTTGTCCAATACTGCCCCTCATAGTTTAACGTTTAACTTTGAGGGAGTCACTGACTTGTGTTCTGCGGCGTGATGTGACGAACGCGACGTGTGACGCTTTTGTTGAATTCACGTGACATGAATTCAAGGTCCGCAATGACACTTCCGCTCATAAGACGAACGCGGCGCATTTTCAGCAATCACTCTTTCTTATACGTCTCCCGTCACCTTGTTGCGAGTCAGCTTTTATGTATGTATGGCTCGATTCACTTTGAATGCAGATGTGCTGATCTACCTCTTAGTACCTTGATTCCCTCACTCTGAATTTCAATGGCACCCAAAGTCGGTATTCTCGTGTTGAAGGAGAATGTGTAAGCTCACACATCATAGCCCGCTTCCACTGCTGGAAAAGCCCCTGCATCCACTGCCTCCAAGGCACCTGCTAAAACAGAGGGTGCCAAAGCGGCGAAGAAGACGAGCAAGGCAGCTGCGCCGGTGGAGGGAGAGAAGAAGAAGCGCCGCAAGGTTCGTAAAGAGACGTATAGTTCATACATTTACAAAGGTATGACATGCATCCGCCACTCACGATAAGCGTCTCATCTCTGCTACAAGTCCTCAAGCAAGTACACCCCGATACTGGTATATCTAACAAGGCTATGGCCATCCTCAACTCTTTCGTCAACGATATCTTCGAACGCATAGCCACCGAAGCTTCAAGTACGTGCCACCCAGAGGACCAATATTCGCACTTGCTGATGAAGTTACGCAGAGCTTGCTTCATATTCCAAGAAGTCGACGATCTCGTCTCGAGAAATTCAAACCAGCGTCCGCCTCATCCTTCCCGGAGAACTCGCGAAGCATGCTATCTCAGAAGGCACGAAGAGTGTTACGAAGTTTTCTGCGGGCAGCAAATGAGGGACACCAGATTCCACCATCCCTTTTTCCAGGCCAACGCACAATGTATATTATATATACGTTTCATTGTACGGCTATCGTTATTGTATTTTGTTTCTTTAAATTCTATTTTCTCAGCCTGTCTTCTACCCTCACGGCAAGTCCTGCAACTTGAATGGCAGAGACCTAAAGTGGGATCGCATGTAGTATTGCTTGTGACTGTTAGGATCACAAGGTTTTCGTGTTTTAACATCCTCTCCAATTTACTAGTAAGCGCGTCAAATGGCTACCTTTCCGTCATCCCCTGCGCCGCGGCGTTCGACACGAAACAGGCCCACAGCAACCTCTCCACCAAGACGCATCAGAGTCACTGGCAATACCAACAGCAGAGCAACGTCTCGCCTTGCCACTCCAGTTCGACCTGAGCGAAGTCGCCCAAACGACAATGCATCTATCTTGTCTGGAATGGATGTCGACGAAGGAGGCTCCATCTTCAGTGAAAGGATAAATTTGAGGGCCGGAGGAGAAACTTTGTTTGCAAAGTCTGATCAACTGACTGTCTCATTCTACGCCTCTCTACCCGTGGAATTGAAGCAGGTGTTGAGGAATGCCGGTATAGATGAATCACAGTGCACCGTTACGCGTCATCACTCATTACCACGTACAGACTTCTTCAGAGATGCCTATACCGGAGACATCGATACATTGACTGGGTTTGCACTTGTAGCATCCGCACAGACTTGTTTTGTCTGGCAACATGCTCAGGTATGTTGGCTAATAGCTTGTTCTCCCGTTTTTTTGAACAGGCACCTGCATTTTAGGCTGTGAAAGGGACACCAACTTGTTATATTTTCTCATGTCCCCAAGACCCTGACCGACAACACCCCCCCTTCCATGCACTCATCCCCTACAGCTCTTCCCGCGAGCCAGGCTTGTTCCTTCTATCACAGGATGGTATCATTCGCTACTGGGATAGTATTGGAATTGGTTTGGCGGGTGGTGAGCGCTACACAACCATTAAGTTAGACATAGCCCCCGGCGAATCCGTCACCAATCTTGTCCGCTCAGATGTAAGGGGTATTTCATATCTTTCCTTTCGGTTTCAGAAGCTCATTCTTCATAGCCCCAAACATATGTAGCTTCAACAAAGGCTGGCAATCTGTTCCGCTTGACCCTCACTTCCTCTGGGGGTAAACATCATCTCACATCGCGCATCTTCGCCCGACCCTCACCGTCTCTCTCGCTATCTCGATTGCTTCCCTCGATCTTCTCCTCCGCCTCCACCCCGAGCGTCGCAGCGAGTCTTTCCAGAAATGTTAGCGCTCTCGCCTTCGGCGCCAGAACACCCACTGGTGGAAAGGAGGTTTGGGCTCTTGTCGATACTCGGTTACAAAGGTGGTCCATGAGCCCTGAAGGCTGGGAAGAGTTTCTACTGGAGGGCGACATTTCAGCTATTCTGTCCTCAGCTATCAGAAAGACTTTCGGGTCACGTGTGGATGACGACGATAAACAAGTTGACCTGGAGCTGTTGGATTTGGCGGTAGATGAGTGCGCAAATAATAATCTTCTGAATGAATCATTCTCATCTCTGTTATAGTGACAAGTTGGTCGTATTACTTTCATATGCTGGTGTCGAAGACGATTTTTCGATGGCTCTGGATGGGACGGCAGTCCGAAGAATATACGCCCTGGCTCATCTTTCCTTCTGGAACGATGTATTCAAGGTGCTGACTGTGCGAAGCGTACCATATCAGAGCGTGAGCAGCCCCCCCCCTTCTACTAGTTCTTTTCTTATACACGCCCAAAGACCTTCAGTAGTGGCGCACCCATGCATCCTCGTATACAGTTGGTCCTGGATGGCGCTTTAATCAGTGTCCAGTTTGGAGATGCTGTCGCGTTGTGTGCACGAGGTTCGTCGCCCTGATCACAGATACCATCTTCTGACACCTGCCTTCCTCCAGATGTGGATTACAGGGAACGTCTTGAATTAAAGTCTGCAACTGATAGGACTCTTGGGGTTGGCGTCAGTCAGGATGACGGCCCTTTATTGGTACTGACTGCTGCTACAATGATGAAAGTGACCATCAACTTGGACAAGGTCCTTGCCTATGATTTTGAGTCAGTTCTTTCCACGTCCTTATTTGATCCGGTTTGTGATCGGATTAACATAGGAATGGAGAAACCAAGCTTGTCAAATCAGCCATGACTCAAGCGATACTATTTAGTGGCTTGGTAGAGGCAAGGCTTGTTCTTAATGTTCTCCCCTTATTCTTATCAGTTTCGCCTGGTAGAATCCCCTTCATTTTAGCTTCCCGCCCGATATCGATGAGGAGAGTTTGATGCAGGGCGCGGAGCAACTCAGCCAGGCTGTTCTTGAGTCAGGTATGTTATATTGTTATTCTACTCCTCGTGGACGTTGCCAACTGAGGAACCCAAGATCTGGAGGTTGTACAAAAGAATCATGATCTGGGTGCACAGTTGACAGAGAGGAAGGAAAGGCTGAGTTGGCTCATACGTTTCATTAATGATAATGCCGCCCTCGTCAAGGTTGATACTCATATTTCTAATGCAAACACAGCCTCTGACGAAGCTTCTTGTTCAGATGTCTCAACAGAGCCGGCAAAAGCTTGCAACAGATGCCGAGAAGCTATTCGCTTGTTATCAACTATGGATAAGACACAACGATCTTCTGGCGTACGTGTTCACGTTTTATTGAAGTTCAACGCCACTCATTTTCCCCAGTACTAACCCAACTCACAGTATTCTCAATGATGCTGTTCATGAATACATGGCAGAGATTGGCCAGGGACATTACGAAGACATTATCCGAGCTTTCTTCCGCCTCCGGGTAGGAGACACCGGCCTACTGATCAGGAAGATTGGGGACACTGCCGCTCAAGCCGCTCGTCTTACTGGACGCGACATGATCGACTTTTTGCCAGAAGCCAACCGCATTGTTCTGGTATGCGTCACCTCAAGCTCTAACAAGGATGTACTTACCCAAAAACAACCACAGACCGTCCTAAACTCGGCCTTCGACTATCGAGAGTATAATCTGGGAGTATATGGCATTGAATTACCCATGATAAAGCCATGGACGAGCAAGCCGGCCGTCATCGATGTCGTACTGGGCCTATTTGATGCGACCACTAAGGCTGTCGACACCCCTTCCCGTGGAACTGATGTGAATAAGGACTCAGAGCCCAATTCTCAGCTTCCCGATCTGGCCGCTACTATGTTTGCTTGCATTCAAGAGAGACTAGACTGGCTCGGAAGGTATCTTATTATATTTTTCATGCGCGTGGAGAAGTTGATGGGGTCTGTAGTGCGATTGCTGCTTCTGAACCTGGTACTGACCGCAATCGTGATGAGCTTACCAAAAAGTTCGACATGCTTCGACCAGAAGTGCTCGAGACTCTACGTAAGTTCAAGGTACAAATTTTCCGTTTCCCTGCTCATCCTTGAGACATATGACAGGCAGGAATGGCCATGCCGGTGCTGCATTCTCTTTAGCCGAAAAATATCGCGACTTTCCTGGTCTAGCCGCACTCTGTCATAAGGAAACAGTCTATCCACCAGAGGAGAACGCAAATTCTCTACGGATACAGGCTTACATCGAGCGATTCAAGGATGAATTTACGACGGAGCTGTATCGATGGTATATTCGGCACGGTATGTCTCTGGAAAATCAAATACATTCGTTTGCTGAGGATGTGATTACTGTAGGGGAGCTGCGAATAATGTTTGCGCACGATGATTCGCACAGCGCTTACATGGATAGGTTTTTTACAGAAAACCCGAACACCTCCATCTCATGGATTCATGACCTTGGAAAAGCGAGATGCAGTGCAGCTGCTACTTCACTTCTCACAGAAGCTGAACAAGCTAGTAATCTTGAAGCGAAACACGTAAATATCTCCCCGTTATCTTGTTACGTGCTCCATCTGACCTCCCCCTATGAAGCTCATGCTCAGCATAGGCAAACTTTCACATCTGGCCCAGTTGCATGAAACGAACACAAGTTTAGATAATTCTGTCCTAGACGGTAAGGGATCAGCACACGTTTCGACGCAGTTTTAATGATGACCTTTTCCAGCATTCCACGATGAACTGGACTTCGTTAGCGTACACGAGGCCCTGTTACAGGAGTTCAAGTCTTCGCTTGCGACTGTTCGTGGCCGGCAGTCTCTCGACAACCAGATTGACATTATCGTGAAATCAACTGCATCGAAAACATCTAACAAAAAGGCCCTTGTACAGGTACTAGATGATTTCATCAAGAAACCTCGTAACCTATGCTGACTGTACGGTAGATATTCAAGGATTTTGTGCGGGCATTGCTGCAAGGGCGGGCCTTGTCTATCGAAGACGCAGTGGATGTTTTGACGCTAAAGGATAATACCTCCTCGCTGGAAGACTTTGCAACAGCATTGCACTTGCTTGCTCGGAGTCAAGTGAGACCTTTCATTGGATTGCTCGGAGCATGGGTAACTTCTCTCCGCAGAATTTGCCTGAAGCTCGTAAAGCTTCTGCGTTCCGTACTGTGTGGCGACGGATATACATCCATGACGAGTCAGTACACCGTTTTACAGGAAAGAAAATTTTGCTTAATGTCCGCTTTACCTATAGCTGGGATTCCATTAGCAAAACTGCTAACATCTCGGATGCAGAGTTGAACGCCAGATTCAGGAACACGGCGCTGTACTGTACCCTTTGTGCGATCCTCCCCCGGGAGCATCAACCAGAAGGCTATGAGACTATGCCCGATGCTGCCCTCCTGGCGCCCTCAGCATCTGAGATTGCCTCACGGTGGCCCGGGCTCTCACCAGACCAGGCTGAAGCCCTGATTCGGGACATTAATCTTGAATGCGACCGGCTCGGGGAGATGGACTTGAATGGCGTATACCATCGAGTACGGGAACTTGCAGTGCATGATATCGTGTGGCAGGCTGGGGTATGATCATGGGTGTTCGTAGATATACGTCGGTATTTTTTGTAACGGTGAGATATGATGAACTAGGCTCCCCGCTACCTTTTGAATGAAAAGTAGTTGGATAGGGAAGTTGCAAATTTTTCTAATTCGACGCGTGCGCCAAGCTTGATGAGAGCCAGGTTGCGTCGTCTCCACTCCCTCGTGTATTCGTCCGTGCGAACTGCTTCTTGCAGATACCACTGCTTATAAAACTCGGAAAGCGTTCTTTCCTTGTTTAACACGGTGGCGGACGGTGGAAGACTCGCTAGGACCGCTCTTTTTGCGGCTTCGAAGCGTGCGTTGCTCTGTTAGGCCGTTATCTTCTGCGCTCGAGTTCGAAAGGAGAAAGGAAGCAGACGCACGTCGAACCAAAAATTCTGGTGAAAATCATCGAGTTGCTGACGCTGTAGCTTGAACTGAAGCGCAGACTCTTCTCCCTGTGTCTTTGACCCCATTGAAAATTCCGTCAGTGAGTAGGGATGGCGGATGAGCGACGGAGGTGCTGGTGGTGGGGCGTCACTGTAAATAATGGGCCTCATGTGCGACACTGGGTCTGGAGGGGCGACGAGATTACATGTTCGAGACGAAACGTGTATCAGACGTATAGATGCGACGAGAGAGGGAGATGGTCGTAGAGAAACAAGCATCGCGTGGTTCTGACAAACAAACATGATGCTAAAAAGGTATCTCAAGTCCAGGGCTAAGTACCTTGTATATAACTCTAGTCTATAGGTACAATGCATGACTCTACAAATTATGATGAGAATACCCTCCAGAAGGTTTTCTTCAACTCTTTTGGCCGAGGGATTCCAAGATCGTCCGTGATGTCGTCAAAAAGACCACCCTCCGCCCTGGGCTGTGACGCCAAAGGTTTCGCAGTGTCGGTTTCGGCTGCAGCGTGTTCGTCGTAGAATTTATGCGAAGGGCCACCACTAAGGTGTGTGTCTGCTCCCGCCACGACGAGCAACTTAGGAAGAGGCTCCTCGGCGACGACGTTGTTTGCTGAGAGAGACGAGTCCCAGAAGTCGGGGACATAAGGCTACACAGGAACGAGATCAGGGCCTGTGTAATAAGCAGGATAGCCTCTAGGCCCTCTTAGATCATGAATAAGATGAATAAAACTCAATCTTCTCCAAGGGATCCAAGGGAAGAGCCTGTAAACTGAGACGGAATGGTGACGCACGATTTGGATAGGAGGTTCAGGAACGGGTTGCCAAATATCGGGAATGTTGACATTCATGACGCCTTGGGGGCCGTCGCGTGTACATTGGGACGCTGGAGGTACGCCTGGCGTAACACCTTCGTCGGCGGGTAGTGCTGCAGGCGTCGATATTTCGCGCACAGTGCCGGGAAGTGGGTGGGGGGAAGCAATAGCCTCGAGGGTCTTGCTCCTATCATATTCTTGAATCCGCAAGATTAAGTTGGCCTTGTTCCCTTTCCTTTGTACGCGAGATCAGAGAGTCCCATTCAATCGACCAAGCTAGGAAGACGTACAGAGATAGTTCGCGGTTTTTCAGTTGCTTCCTAAGCTCCGCCACGCTTTCGTTTTCCCATGTGCGTGTGAGGAGCACTGAAGAAACAAAGTTCCTTCGCGCAACGGAGGGAATGACGAGCGGAATGCGAGGAATTGCTGCACGAAACATGGCGGAGAGGACTAAAAAAAGTGGGCACGTGCTCGTTGCACCGTACAACGCGACCAACAGGGAGCTCGCACCAGACAGCCGGCTACAACACCGCCTTGACACCGTCAATCAAGTGGGTCCGACCAAGGGTCTAACGTTATCTGGCCCATCTCGAAACTGATTGTGTTGCGATTAGCCCCCATCTGCTGGATCTCTGCCTCGTGTTTTCATCGAGGCGCCTGCCGAACAACTCCAAATCAAAACCTTTTCAAGAAATATGACTCTTGCTCCCTAAACTTTCTCTTATAATACTCTTAATCTACGAACTGCCATGCTTCTTTCCCCTGCGTAGGCGCTGTCCACCATCTCGATATCTTGCACCTCTTACCCTCTACACCGTTCGCCCTTTTCAACAGATCTACAAGCGCAGGGCTGCCTTCCTCATCGTTCTGGGAGAAATTCAAACCCAAGAACAAGGACGTTGATATGCGAGATCGTCAAGCTCAAATGGCTCTCGCAAGGCAACGTCTCTTGACCTTGGCTTTCGGGGACATGGAGACTATCCGAATGGTCAGTCTTTCAGCGTTCTGCGACATTCTCCCGTCTGACATTCTCGCAGCTTCCCACCAGCTTCGCCGTGCGTTTGATCCCCTTCAAAAACCCGTCGATCATTTCTCACAGCCCAACTCTCTCCAGGAACTTGAAGCGGTTGCGAGGGATTGGACCAAGCCTCCACCTGATGCACCTTTCACTCTTCGCATACCAGTGGAGTATGCTTCACTCCATGCTGCTGTAAGATATTGAAAAGCCTCCTAGGTAAATTAGACACTGATCAACAACACAGCGGCTGGTAGCGGGCCCGTACATCTATGTGCGTTACCTTTATGGCGCGTTTTGGGCACCTACTCACCTTTTCTACAGCTCACGGGCGAAGATTCGTACCAAATTGCCTTGATGGGCGTTCAAGGTCTCAGGGTTGAGATCGTCAGCGACGCTCCTCCTCCACCAGATGAGCCTCCGTATGTAGCTTTGCTTATCGGCTCTGAGCCTGGGTTGACTTGTCTGTTTTGTCACCTTGACACAGTCCACCTCCGTGAGTGGACTTAACTCGTACATCTCATCAAATATCTCATGCTGGATGCAGACCACCACCCGTTCTAGATATGCCTGCAACATTTAACCTTGAACTGACACCTGGCCAACATGTTGCCCTCGACGTGAACGTCAATTCTGAGGAGCTTGACATGGCACGTATGGAAGATGGCACTCTGGTTGACGGGATGTTCTGGGGCAAGCTCGACATCGTACACAGCGGAGACGATCACCATATGGAGTTCTCGGGGACACGGCTACCCCCAAATGAAGACTATAATAAAGCTGGATTCAGGATCGACTCCCGCGTTATGACCAAGCTAGCCGTTGCCGCAAAACCGGTGACAGCGAAATGCCATCTGAGCATCTTGACGCCGACAATACAATATTGCGACGTAATTCTCATGTTTTCGTCCCTTTGGCAATTGGGGATCACTTGGCCACCAGCCGAGAAGGTCAGCGAGAATAAAGTCAAGTACTTTTTGCGAGCGCACCCTGGTGGTGCCCTCGAACACTTTGAAAGTGAGATGGTGTCAACGGCACTGTACTACGAAGCAGTGTAGGTAATATTGGGTTGCAATCAGACCTATCCTTCCTGATCTCTTGTTTCGTAGGCCCGATCCTGGCATGGTCGACCCTAATGACTATATTGCACCTCGAAACGGCTTCGCCATGTCCTTCCGTGATTTCATCCCGCATCTCATGAACGTACTAGATCAGCTAGGACTCTCCCTCCATGCACGAACGAACTTTATAAAGTTCGTCCCCGTTACTCTCGTCCCGCTCTTCGTATACTGACACCACACCGTTATCCCAAAGTAACAACATGGCCACCTTCTCGCAACACAAAAACATTGCCTACCGCTTCCTCTCGCCAGCAAAGATTGCAGCTGCCATCGACATCAGTGTCACGGCCAACCCCTGCGTGTTCACGCGTCTTTTCCTCATCTTCAGAGGGCTCAACGACGATGAGGTTGGGCTCTTCGCTGGTGCTGGTGAGAAGGAAGCGAACGCCGTCAATTGGCGGGAAGTTGTTGATTGGACCGAAGACTCCAAGGACCCGACCTTATTCCGCGTCTTGGAGACTTCGGTGCTTGAGGTCACGTAACCTCCTGGTTTTTTTTGCTCCCCTATTTGCTCCTCTAATACCACGCACCGCTCTTATTGTTGTTCTCTGTTGTCCTGGAAGTTCCAAGTTGACTTATCTCGTCTTATCCCTCAGTGCATACATTTTCTCTGTCTTTCATCTCCCTCGCTCGCATCCGTTTACTTCAATCATGACCAATGGCTCTCGCGTTGTTAGTTCTGTAGTAGTACTAGTACTAGTCGGTATCCATGTATCTCTCCCTTTACAATTCACTTAGTCTACCCGGGATCCTAATGCAGAACGTTCTTTGACTCTCACAATCAGTTTGCCCTCGAACAAAACAATTGGTGATGCATACCTCTAGGTCAACCCACGCGAAATGATACTTTATATGAGCAGCTTGGGATGGGCATGGAAAGTTGATCCAGATGGGAAAGATCTGTGGTGTGATGGTCAAGGCCACACCCGAGACCGATCAGGCACGAGAAGCAAGGGACAAAGGACGAGAACGATGAACAAGTAGGATTGGATGTGGTGGTCACTGGCGTTGACTCGACGAGGAGATACAAACAAACAATGAGCAGTAAATAGAATGGCCGTGAGTATCTAC